>JAYJLX010055183.1:0-10614 GCA_036873525.1 Chalinula nematifera | reverse complement strand
TTCGTGGGGTATATTTCCCTGAACTGAGCTAGAACCTTCTTAATTAGATCACCATAATCGAAAGCACACTATGCAGGGAAAAAAAAAAAAATCAGTGTTGGCAACTATAATAATATATTATAAAGCATATTATACACAATTATTAATTTTATAACTAAAGTCTATTTGCATGAGTAAACAACACTAAGCTCTTTATTATCCATGGCAGTAATAGTATTGAGTTAGACTGGTGGGTTAACGAATAATTATGAGCAAGTATTGACTCAACATACATAGACAGTGGCTCATAAAGCATGTATATAGTATACATGTACTACAGTATATACATGTGCTGTGCATGTATTGTATAGTGTTCTACAGTATGTGCATGTACTGTCTGTGTACCTTGACAAACTGTGCATATACAGGTAAACCTATCTTGGGTTCGAATGCACAGTACATGAGCAGCTTAATAAACCCAGCCAGAATAACTCGACGTTCATTTAGCTTCTCTGCGTAAGCATATGCTTCCTCGTCAGTGGTGGGCTCAGTGTCCTCTTCAGCTTCCCTGAACACCTTTTCCATTACAAAATCACACATTGAGGCCTGAAGCAGGGCATCTGGCGTATAGACCAACATACCAAGACCTAAAGCAGATGCATATAGTAATGGATGGATTCACAATATTACATTAGTGGCAGTGAAAATTGTATGGGCGAGTCGATGTAATACTGTAATACTGTACATGCTAAATCTGGCTTACTTACATGTACGTATACATTGATTATTGAATACAATAATACATTTTGTACATGTACCTCTGGTTTTAAGATGTTTTGAGAACACAAAGAGCAAGTCACAAAGAAGCATGTAGGCTTGTTTCTGTTCCTCAAGTGAGCCCATTTTTAACAGATTTTGACAGTCTTTGGCCAATGAATCCAGTAAGGATCGTATCGAGCGAAGTATTGAACGATCAGTATTACCCTCTTCAACACCATGAAGACTCCACAACAGATGGAGATGAACTATCGTAAGGGCTGGAATAACAATCTGAATAGAAAAAAAACATACATAATATAATACAACAATCACAGATAGTACTCCGTTCGTTCATTATCCAAAATCAGTGATACCAGTATGTTATACATGTACATACACAAACCATAAGTATGAAGGATTATATTGTCAGATGTCAGTACTGAATAATAGTTGTACATAGATATAGAATAGTACATGAAACAAACAATGAGAATAGTAAATTGAAATGACAAACTTTATTACATCTACCCAAACAAACTAACCATATCAGTGGCAATATCAGCAGTATCCGCAATACCCTCAACACCCAACTGGATCAGTTCCAGTAACTTGTCAGTAAAATTCCACTTTGTCAGATCAATTTGTCTACAAATGAAACAAACACATTGAGATAGTAAAATATACACAGTACATTAAGTAAACCATCACATAATAAACTCACTTGAACAATGCTGCTATCCTCTTAAGTGTAACACTCAGGTTATAAACATCTTCATTCTCAATATTCTAACTCAATATAATACAGTAAGTAAAACCACACAATACCCACCCCTCCCCCTAATCATAAACTCACAGCAAAATCATCCTTGAGAACAGCTTCCGTGCATTGCTTGCAATTATCGAATAATTCACTGGTTAGTTGGTTGAACGCTATATCCACTGTAGAGTGCAGGGTTTCGTCGGGGCTTAGTAGGTGTTTATAGGTACAAGCTATCTCATGTAGGACCTGAAATTGAAATACTTAATGAGAATAGGGGAGAGGGAAGGGGGAGGGAGGGAGGTTTGGGAATAAATATAATAGTCACCTACTGTACCTCATCTGTTGAATGTTTCAGTACAAGTTGCTTTAGCTGCTCCAGAAGGTCTTCCAAATGCTACAAAATACAATTCTCATGTTCTCAAATCATTTACATGTATTACTAAAAAACAACTTACTTAAACCCAAATGTTTGTCTACAAGTATCATAAGTGATTGATAGGGTATTTATAGTACTATATCGATTCATTACTACTCACCTTCTGTCCTCTCATCTCTACATATATCTCCATGTCAAAATGCTGTGGTATACTGGTCAGGTTACTAGCACACTCCACATCAGTACCGTACTATTAATATTATGCCAATAATATACACTCTAATCTCACTAACTGTATATGCAACAAACCTTAGCCATCAACTCGGGTAGAACAGGAACCAGTACTGACGCTAGAGACTCTCTCTCGGCTAACACAGCTTTACGATCCTTGGCCTGAGAAATACAACATATATTAGCAATACAGCCACTAATAGTTTAATGTATTGTACCTTCCCCCTTCCCTTTCCACTAGCAGTAGCCGCTATATTAGAGGCTTTCTTAACAGAATAAGCCAGCATGTCAATAACCACAGCTTCTCCTTTAGACGATAGTGTCACACCACTGGTTGGATCGATCAACATCGAGACCAGAGTTTCCCAGTCCTATATGAAATGAGAATAGTGCATGATGGTCATATACTTACTATAAGCTGTTTATAATACCTGAAGCACTTCTGTGTGGTCCCAAAGGCTGTCTACGAGATACGTAGTGTGCTGATGGATATCAGCCTCCAGAAAGAACCTCACCAACTCCTTGATCTTTAACTGAGAATCCGTGGGTTTCTTATGGCCTTTGGGTGGCTTGTTACGACGTTCTCTTGCAAGGAAATCCTCAGAGAATAGATAATGCTGAGCAAACGAACCTAAAATGCATAAATATGCAATATTATACAACACTACTGAGAGTCATATCATTTACCAGCCGCCTGAGACACGCCCCTCTTAGTCTCCATGAACACCATCTCACATATTTCAATACACTCTTCCGCTTCCAACATATCCAGACTCAGTAACCGCCCACACAGATTAATGGCCGCAATTTGAACATAATCTTCTTTGTCCAAACGCATTGACACAAGACGATCCTTTTCATAGGAAAAAGAATTTTACATCTTCACAGTTCTTACTGAATGTACACAATATTTAAGTTACAATTTAGGCTTGTTTTTAAAGAAATTCAACTGTCAGTAATGTCATTTTACCTTGAATTTCTGTGTAAATAACTCAACATGAGGTGCTAGTTCAGATGATGAATATAAGGGGATCAGTGCCTGCACTGACTGTAAACGAACCTCACCAACCTACGCATATATGTACATACATATGAAGGAGTTAATAACACTGTCAATAACACATTTTAACCCCAGTTATGAAGCTAACTTTGTCTGAGAGTGTCCACCCAATATACTTTAGATATACATCAGCAAGGAAGTGCTTGTGGTACTCTTTCATCCAGACTCCCAGTTCCTGTATGCAAATGGAACGAATGTCTGAGAATATGTCTCTATACCGATGAACAAACACAGAGGAAAACAGCGTGTTCATATTGTCATGTAGCTCAGTGAGCTGTTGCTGCAGCTCCTGAAGCTTGCCCTCCAGTTTGGCAAGCTTTCCAGATGCTCTTTTAGAAACAGACTTCTTCCGTTCTGTGTCGTATTGACGTTGCGTGTTGTCTGCTTCGTGTGTTATTGAATTAGCCACTGATACCATTCCAGTCACAAGCTTAAGACCTACAGAAAACAAAAACACAAGCAAAGGGGATCGATCAGACCTGTGTAAACATGGATAGACATGTACAATATAGAGTATACAAATACATAGTGAATATACATGACTCCGATAATATGCTAGAATGCCTTACATGCTAGTGTACTGGTATGTCTGAAGGCTCTGACTTGTGAGTCACTGAGACCCACCAACCACATGACCATTGTGTCCAGCATGTACTCATCGTAAAGTATGGAATCACCACACTGTGATACTAGACGCTCAACAAACTCAGAAAAATTCACCTACGAATTGACAAGGTATTAAAATAGTACATGTGACCGTAACCAAATTCATTCTTCGTACTTTAAATTTTCTGTACACTGCTCCAGGTAAAACTAGTGGGTAATCACCACTATCCTAAGAAGAGAAAAACAAAAAAAAACAGGACAACATATTTATGTGTTATGAATTAACATAGTGCTATATAACCACTATAGACTAAAGCTTGTTCATGTTGAGTTGAAGATTTGCTTATTGATATGTACATGTACCTCAGCGAAGTTCTCCGTCAGTTCTCTTATAACAGTAGAGGCTTCTTCTGTTTGAAAGTGGTTCCTGGAAATAGTTGCTCTACATCCACAGCACCTCACGAAATACTGTATCAAATCCAACATGGCTTTTTCCGAGTCCTTCTGATATTCATTCACCCAATCACTGACTATACTCTATAAACAAAAAACACAAAGTTATACAGGAAACGAATATTGGGTCGCATCCATCACAGGTAAACACATTAATGAATAATAAGTATGGTCAAACTAGAAGCAAAAAAAAAAAAATCTAACTCACAAAAACCAAGTTGGCATGATTATAGAGTAAGGACTAGTATGATCTGTATTGACAATATTATACAGAATATTCACAGGCTAACTTGAACAGAGTAAGCACACACAGCATCAATCATTACCCCTCTGCAGCTCCCACCCCTCCCCACCCCTTCCCATGCATGCCCCTGTTATGATAAATTACCTGAATAGCACTCTTCCCTTCTAGTATAATAGCAAACAGATCTCCCTCATTAGAACCAGGAGTACCACCAGCACTTGCAGCAGCATCAGACTGACGAGGTCTTCGTTTAGGTGTTTGACCCTGTATGAATTCAAAACGTTGCCAATTTTTTTTTAATAGTAGTACATACATTACATATGAAACTCACAGGCCTGCTGGTACCAGGGGGACGCCCTCTCTTTGAGCTCCTAATTGGGGTTTTGGTACTATTTGTCTCATCATGTTCAACACTTCTATATTATTATATGCATAATATAATTGTATAATATTTATTAACCATAATAAATATAATTGATTAAAGTGCATTAAACTAACGGTGTTGTAGTCTGGTTGAGATCTGTACTGGTAGTGGTATCAATTAATGTGGTATCTTGTTCGGTGGTCTGTTCAGCACTTTCCTCAGTGGTTTGTTCAGTAGTTTGTCCAGTGGTCTGTTCAGTACTTTCCTCAGTGATTTGTCCAGTGGCCTCGTCAGTGGTTCCTTCAACCATTGGCTCTTCAATGTTCTGTTCCTCAACTTGTTCCTCGATGTCTCCACCAGCCTGTTCAATAGACTGTTCGGTGGCCTATGGAAATAAAGTAGCTGTTCTTGTTTCATCTGTTTAAGGTAATTTTAAAGAACTTACAGCTTCACTCGTGTCCATTAGTTCATCAGATAATGAACTGCTATCCATTTTTGTTCAACCTCACTTGGTCTTCACTTTTCAACTATTTCTGCCAGTAACTAAATCTAATGGTATGGCCAGTATTTTCCCACAGTATTTTACTTACAAGAGATATTCTGAGAAAAGACAGAAAGGAGACACAGAAGTCACTCAAGTCAGCCAAGTTACACAGCTAGTCAGCTACGCTACACTCAGTGCCTGCTTCCTCAAAAGTTAATTTTCCCGCCTTCTGGGAGTGGTTTAGGCGGAGAATAGGCGGGGTCAATATTCTGTTTGTGGGCGTTTCCTACTTTCCTGACACTTGCACTTGCAGCTGTAGGGTTCTCTGCTTCTAAGTTCTTCATCTTTATAGAAGAGAATTCTGAAGGCTAGATAAGGATTGATTGAGTACATTGACTGATATCTCGTATCCCGAATGCCTGAGCATCATAGTATCAGGATAAATGTCACTGAATGCTAAAAGTGAACTCCTTGATGAGCTCCACCCTGTATCCCAACAGGGTGATTATGTTGTAGATGATTTACCTCCTCGACCTCATACTGTTATGTCTGGCTCCCTCCATTCCTCAAGGTGATTACTAATGTTTGAATTAATGTTTAGATCTAACAGTAACCGGTATTTTCCATTTATTCTAGTTTCCGCATAGTTGACAATTTCTTCCAAAGGAGTTCGAATCCTTTACCGATCACACAACAAACAAGCTCCTCAAAACCATCAGAAATGAAAGACCAGATTTTATCTCCTAGGAAACTGGTAATGTTATATTAGTCTGTAAGCTTACAATATTTCAAGAAATACCCACACATTTTTTTATAAAGCGTGAGGTATCAGGAGTCGAAGACCTTTCTCAAATAACCTATATTGAGTTGTCTGTCAACACTACCACCACAAGTATCGGAAACTTCGGTGTTTATTTGCCGAATCTCCAGCAGCTTAGCCTTTACAAGAGTGTAGTGCACTCCATTAGAGACCTTGGTACATCATTGGGGTCATTAAAGGTATTGTGGATGGCTAAATGCTCGTTACGGGACCTTGATGGCTTGGCAGCTCTACCTAGTCTACAGGTATATTGGACTATAATATGTGATTAGTAGAGGTTATAGTATCTTTGCTAGTATAGATATTCCAATTTTATTTTTAATGTCTAAGCTCAAACACAGCAGTACATTTATTGACCATATGTCCACATACAGGGAAACGTAGATCATGCTTTGTTGAGGTTTATAAATTATACCATTTTTATGCCAAAATGTTCCTTCTAATGCGATTTGTGCATTACAAGTGCAACGTATTACTTCATTCCAGGAACTTTACGTGGCAGACAATCAAATTACTGATGTAAGTCTAGTGTCGTTGCTCAGTGAGCTAGAAGTGCTTGATTTGGAAAGGTATTGTAACAGATTAATTGCTATTTTCATACAAAATAATTATATCAATTATTTTTAATTCTCCCAATTGTAGTAATTTCATAGCAGACAGTGATCAGTTAGGGTACTTGTGTTTGTGCCAGAAGTTGATGGTATTATCTTTAAACAATAATCCTATTTCAAATAATCTAAATGAATCTGGACTTTATCGAGAGACCATTGAAAAAAATATTCCACAGTTGAAAGTCCTGGACGAGATCCCTTTCGATGGCATTGACACGAGCTGCCTTAAAAGTGTCAGTAGCTATTCTCTCATGTCTCCTAGCACAGTGGAGAGCACCTGGAGAGATGTGAACAAAGGTTTACTCAGTCCGCACTATTTGCAAGACAATAAAGGTTGGTAAATTTTATTACACTGATAAGAATTATGAATTTATACTAATATATTATATATAATATATAATATTATTATAAATAATAAATAAAATATAAGAAAAGAGGGAGGGAGGGGAAGGGGAAAAAGGTGGTGGTGATCTAGTTCATTTTCTGTTTCTGTGCTGCTACATAAAGTACACCTTTGCAGTCATTGAATATGCCTTGGGATTTTTCTGGTATGCTACAAGATGCTGTATGGACAATATCCAGACCTGCAGCTTGATAAGCACTGATAACGTCTTCTCTTGTGAGATAAAGGTGATTGTATCGGTCCTGACCATTCAACCAATAGGACTCCTCCAAGGATGCTAAACTATGCATGTATCCTCCGGGTTTTATGATGCCTGATAGTCTCTTTACACACTTTCTGTACTCTTCCATTGATTCGGTAACAACAGCCTCCAGGCAAAAATGAGTGGATACAACATCAAAGAGTCGCTGCGTTGGAGGTAGGTCCAGCGAGTGTTTGAAGATGTCGCATCGAGAGAGAGTTTTTATTTTCGAGCGCATTTCTTGCATTCGTTCCTGGGCAAGTTGTTGGATGTTCTCGAGGCGTCCTTCGAGCTTGCTTATCACATGAAGAATGTATGGTTCCCAGTCGTGTGCAGCAGGATCGCTGTTCCTCCATTTTTCTATTGCTCTGAGGTTTGCGGCGGAATAATCGGCGAATGTGATCTCGGACACGTTGGGAGAAGCACTGATGAGGCTGTAAACAGCTGGACCACCACCAAACTCCATTACTTTGACTGCTTCTGAGTTCCAACTCGAACTAAACTTGGTGTAGAAATCGTGAATGCTTTGAAGAAGAAACGGCTGTACTCCCCTCTCCTGGTCTTCAGGGTCAGAAAACCGCCTTTTGAGATAACAGCTTGTATCAAAATCAACCTGATCAAAATCCATGGTGTTCATCATTATACAGATATAGTTGTTCAGACTGTTGTAAAATGCTTCCTTTATATGAAGATTTTTAATCATAATAATCTGTAGGATGAACATGTTTCCTGCCTGTATCATTATAGAGTCTATATAGATTTAGTCTGTGTAGTCTAGTGATTTAATCAATTGCTATCATGTTTCTTCCCTTTTCCCTGCATATGTACACTGCATTAGAGACAAGAGATTCAGGAAGGAACAAGACATCACCTCAAAGACCTTTGTCCGCCCTCTCCACCAGTAGCAACAACAGGGAGTTCGAGTTGTTATCCAAAGACTCTCCTTCAACAGAGGATAGTAGCACTAGCGAGCTGACCCATGGGTTGAATCAAGTCATATGTGGGAATCCGATACGAGCACTGAGGAAAAGACAAAAGGATCTTTTGAGTAGTCAGGTCAGTACGTATAACTAAGACAAAATGTTTTGCATTTGGCCTACTAGCAATGTCGCACCTAGCCATAGTGCCAGCCAGCCGGGTTCAGTCTGTCACTATTCCAATAAATAAGGAATAAATAATTGAGTCAATATTAAGATGATAGCCAGTACATGTATGGATATGCTATAGTAGATCAGTCCGCGGTTTAGTAGCTTGAACAAATATAGAATATACAATTAGTAGCACCAGATCAGAGTGACATTCCTCTACTATTATATGCAAAGAATCAATCAAGCTATAATACTGTACAGTAATTATTAATAAGGAACACCTGGCTGATATATAATTGTTGATGGAGTAATTGTTTTTTATTGTTTTATTAATGTAGTCATCAATAACCATTACTTCATCAATGGAGCAGACTAATCCTGGGTTACCGACAATGATGGAAGAGAATTGTTCATCAGTAGAAACAAGGTATTTATAATTATAGCCTGAGAACTTGAACTATCACTATTAAGGCTGGTTCACAATATAATGCATTCCGACTGGAAGTCAATGTAAACAAATACAAATGCAGACGCAAGATTAGAATTCGATTCTATCCATGTGTTAACGTAGTCATTTATATTGACTTCCGGTAACAGAATACAACCGTTTGTATTGTTAACCAGCCTTAAGAGTCATCCTATAAGCTGTTCAAGGACACTGTGCATGTAGTGTGTATATCGTCTATTGCTAGTAGTTATTGATGAAATTAAGAGAATCACAGTAATTGAAATGTTTAGGTGAGTTTTTTTTTTATCCCTAGGATGAATGAAGACAGTAAATTACACTTGATGATCCCTCTTCCACCGCCCACTCGACCTACATCTGGAGCCCCTCCCACTCGACCTCATACTGCTTCAGATTTTCGCTCTAGACGCTATCATAGACCAAACCATAGTCGCAGTCTGACTGCAGCTACTAATTATCATCATCATCACATGGAGGAACCTGATAGAAACAAAGAAATAAGTATTAATAGTATTGACCAGCCAGCGAATGTGAGTGATGATGGTCAAGAAGAGGGAGTGGCCCGTGAAAATAATAAACTGTTATTAACTGCAAAAACAAATCCAATCAGAACACGAAGAGTGTATAGAACACGTACCTAATTTCATCACAAATATTATTCATTATTATTATAATAATCAATTTGTTTGGGTCTAGCAACATTTGATTTTTTTTTTTTTTTTTTTTTTTTTTCAATTTGGTTAAACAAATGAATAACCAAGGTTACACCAAAAGGCATAAAGCCTGTACAAGGGTGTTTCCTCTATAAGAAACAAAAAAATAAAATAAAATGCAGTAAAAAGGAAAAAGAAAATTGAAACAAAGAAAACAAGACTAGAATAAGAAAGGTAAGGAATTAAAAATTTATAGTATTTAACAAAAATAAAATTTATACAATTGTTTACGAAATAAATCAAATTTCTTAATGGATAAAATAGAATGAGGCAATCGATTCCAAAGAAATACAACACTAACAAAAAAAGAATAACGATATGCATTAATTGTTGATTGAGGTGGTACAATATATGCTCTGAGTATGGGCACGAGTGGCACTTTTGTTGGAAATACAATAGTGATCAGGAGGATGTGAGAGTAAAATATCATTACTCAAGACACCATATAAAGTAATAATACACAGATAATTTCGTCTGGTCTCCAACAACGGCCACTTTAAATCCAAACGACAACCCTCAGCAGATTTAGACCATTTACTTTCGAATCGATTCCATTTGCTACGACCAGCCCAACGAGCAGCCTTATCCTGAACAGCTCCCAGAACGAGGATTCCATACGGCACAAGTCCATGATATGTATAAATTATTAACTACTTTGCAAATCGCACGGATTGACGTATCTTTTATATACTCTTAAGCTAGATCTAGTATACTACTAGACCATATCTTTATCTGCTACAAGACTAGATATAGCTCTCTAGCTCTTATACTAGGAGGGGAGGAGCTCACCTCCATGCATGGCGGAAGCATGGCGGAAGCTTCAGCTGGCTTCGCTTCACCCGCGCATTAGGCCGGGACGGGAAATTAATTAAAATCCTAGTTAATGACTTGATCGAATAGTTTCACTTCACTTGTCTTTAGTTCAGAATCACTAATTCACTGTCGGGAACTATTCA
>JAYJLX010055172.1:0-10615 GCA_036873525.1 Chalinula nematifera | reverse complement strand
TGCAACTTTTATTCTTCAATATAGTGTAGTTGTAAGAGAGAATTATGACAGCTGGGTATACTATACTAAAGAGGGGGACCACCGTTCAATCTTCGTTCCATCCTAAAAACGGTCGTTTTTAAAAACGAAACGGTCATTTTTAAAAACGAAACATTAACTTTTTTTTGTCCACTACTGTAGGTTGAAAAGTAGCCATTATTATCCCTCGCGTGGGCGAAGCCATAGCGAGGGATACATTAGTTGATGGGTGTGTTAGTTAGTTAAGCATTTTAATACTATAAAAATTAGTGCTTTCTTTTTAGCAAAAAATTTCATTTTAAATGGCTAGTGCAGAAAAGTTCAAAGGTTCCTGTGCTTCAAATTCCCTGTGCAGTTAGCTAGCGAGGTATTCCATGCTGCCGTTTTTGTCCCATCTTCATTTGTCTTTTTGATCGTGAGATAAGTTGCAAAGTGTCCCATTTGGGTTTGATTCAATACCTCCAAGCTGTGCTTCAATGAAAAAAGCTTTTGAGTACATTTTTGTGTTCCTTATGAAATATCCTATGGTAAAATTTTAATTTTTTCCATACCTGTCCTAGAACTTTTTTCACAGACATCTGAAGTTGAGCTTCGTCAAAATGGTGGCCGATCTTTACAAGTCTGTATCTTGCTTCCAGATGAGAGCTTATACCTGAAACTTACACTGTGTGCTAAGGATGGCAAGGTCAACAAATGCCGTTATTTGAATCGCTTCATCACAAGGTTGTAAGAAAATTCGTGGTTCAAGTTTTGCAAGGTTGCTGGACTGACCACACCTTTCTTCTTCAATTTTTGCATTTTTAACCTTTTATTTGCTAAAGTCTATTCAATTAATAAGCCACTCCTTTCCAAAATGTTTCTGCTGAAGGCTTTGTTTCTCTTGCAATTGCTGCTTGCTGTCTGCAAGTGTAGGCATCCATGGTTTATGCAGCTCGCAAGGGATATGAACTTTTAGTTCTTGTTAAAATTGAACTACATGCAAGTGTGATAACTGACAAATTTTACACAAAACGTGTTTACGGGATACAGTTTAACAAAGATGGTAATCATGAAAACTAACATACATATCGTATTTGTCACGAAGATTTTTATTTCAATCACTACCATCCACCGTTCAAATATTAATTCAATATAATTATTACACAGACAAACACACAAACGAACTACATGAACCTCTACACTGCTAATACTGGTGGTCAGGGGAGGAAGTGGTTGACCACCATTTCATCAAACACTAGCAGCTACTGTTAGGTTCTACACATCTCTTACATCTAGAATAGCTTACAACTGCTGAAAGTCAGCATTTCAGTTGAAATTGTCTCAACAATGGATTATGTATCATGGGCTATTGAAACTCAATTCCATACACTCCTTCACACTGTACTGTACATGTAGTACTGTACATGCATGTACCACAGCTTTCTTTACAACACTACTGATAAGATAGCTGTAGTATTGTGATGACCTCAAAAGGTCATGTGATCCTTTGCAAGGCTTAAATTACAAAATTCAGGATTATTTATCAGAAATTCAATACTTAAACGGGGCGAGCCTGAATCCCACTGATATCAATATATACAATATAATAAACTAATGATGAATGAAATGAGACACATACATACAAACACACACACTGAAATGGTTGAGATATACATACAGTATATACAATGTACATATAATAGGGGAACAACAAACAACCACTGAACAGACACTGATTAATCCATTGGCAAGAGTGGAAAACTCCATGCACATTAAACTATAATATTGGTACATGCCGTACAGAGTACACTTCTTAGTACTAGAACATACTGATTTTTTTGATCAAAACAAAAAAAAATATTACAAACAATATATGTATATACATGTACATGCATGTTCATCAGTACAACCTCAAATAGCGGACACTTTGAAAAAGGGATATAGCATAATAAACCTCTCAACAAAAGGACACTTGTCAGTGTCCCAAATAAATTTTTCTAATAATTTTAACCTCTGAGAAGAGGACAACCTCTCTATAAAGGACGAAGCATTTCAATTTATTCAGGGTCCCAAAGTGTCCTTTATTCGGAGGTTCCACTGGATATATCAACAATAATTATTCCTGTACTAAAAATAATCCAATAATCAAATACATGTACATGTAGATTTAGTGTTCCATGTTGCACATGGGCATACCCATCCCATCTTTAAGCCCCCATCCACTACTCCACACACAATATAGCCGCCCCCTTAGCCCTTACAATAATCATAAACTGATGGCTTCCCCTTACTGCTAGTGTACACACAATAACTACAGTATAACCATGTAATACATTAACTCACCGTATTGCCACTACCCTTTTCCAGTCTGTCCATCATGCATTCGAAATGGAGGGGTGAAAGAGGCTAATAAAGAGGAAATCGTAAATGTATAATACAAACTATATTTTAAAAATTATAGATGTATATGTACATGTACATCATTTACACATGTATACAGTATCCGATGTAAAGAATACATGTACATGTGTGACATATACACGTATATGTGCACGTAAACAGCAGTTTAATCAAGTTTTTAGGAATACATTTGGGTTAGGATTATTCAGGTCTACTAGCACAAAACTGATACAAATGAACCAATTCCTTGCAATACAAACTAACAGGTACATGTACATTACATGTAACATGTATACATGTTCGTACCCTCTCTCTAGACTGAACACTCAGCCACTCTTCATCCTCAGAATCCAAGTCATAATCCGGCAGTTCTTCATCTGGACCCAGACCTAAATAATAATCATATTGAATACAATTTAAACTACAATAAAATAAAAAATAAGATGCATGAATAAATGACAGGTTTACTTGGGAAAGGTGATACAAGGAAGCATTGCACCCCTCCCCTTCTCCAACATGTTTTAATACAGTGCAAGACACATACTGCACATGTACAGTACATACATGATGTACAGCATGGAGTGGTTAATAAGTAGACCTAATAGTGTTCAACTGCATTGTAAAAGTTTTGAAAAGAGAGGGAGTAAACCTCTAACAGTAAAAAAATGCCGCCTACTTCACTTTTCAGAATAAAACACTGATACATGTATTCATCAAAACTTTGCACTGAATTCATTTCTTTCAAATTAATACAAAACTTATGTACAGTGTACTAAGCATGTACATGTGTATGTAAAATTTTTTTGTGAGAGCTCTATTTCATAATTTAGATGGATTCGTACTATATAAATGTGAAGTTTATGTAATGTACATACACAATGAGATTACGAAGCATTCATGTAACGTAAAAGAAGTTCTATTTTGAACGTCACTTTAACGATTTGTGCTCTTTCCATGTGTTTGCTTACATTATGTATTATGTTACTTAAAAGTTATGCTTATAGTGTACAGCATGTACAATACTGTAAACCCACTTTAAAGGTAAAAAATAATTGCCTCACAAAATAATTTAACGCTTTCACTAATGTTCCTTCCAACATATTTTGTAGTAGTACGTACAGTAACAATAACATACATGTAAAGGGTTCACGGTTTGCCACATAAAGTTCATTCACTGCACATCAATACAGAACTACACAGTTTAAACTACATTATACACATACAAATACATTCGTAAGTACATGTACATGTAAGTGTACATTAAATATTTAAACACTCTACATTACAGGATTAATTGACAGGCAAGTCAAATAACTCAAATTTGATTAAATGCTATGTATAATTATTTACAGTATGAAATCAATAAAAAGAGCAATTGTAATTCCTCTAAAAATTCATCATCAATTTTAATAAATAATGAGAGCATACGAAATGTCAAAATATGTTATGAATTCAGTCTGACTTCCTCTCCTTTAAAGAAACCCTTGTATTGCCAAACCACAATCTCTATATCAGTATTAGCTATAGGAAGGAGCTACACGTACGGCCTCCACATAATTAATCAGTAAATTCACCTTAAAAAGCCTTTATCATTTAATAGCAAAAAACTTTTTTCATGACTTGTGAATGTAAAAGGAAAGACTGCAACTACTACAGTAAATGCACATGTACTACATGTACATGTAAGTCAATTGCTCATGACTTCCAATGTATATACCCAACAACTCCCCTCACAATGTATACATATGAGTAGATAGGCTGGATTGAATAACTTTAAATGAAAACAATCCAAAATAAACAGTATTACACGTACAGTACATGTAATATGTGTAGTATAATGCGTGTATGCTAAACAGGATAATTCTTTAAAAGTCCCAATGTACAGTACATGTAATATTTGCCACCTATCAATCCCAGTAACATAATGCATATAGGATGAGTAGGTATGCTAGGTTGAATGAAAACAATCCAAAATATATGTACATGTATTGTAGCTATAGATGTACATGTAGTAAAACCACAAGGATGTTGTACTGTATAAAAACAATTTTGGGACCAATAGGAAAAAAAATTCCCTATGAAAACATCTCTCCCAATTCCTGATGGTAACACTTTATACTCAGTTTGGTTAAACATGTACTTATAATTAATCCTCCACCTTTCATTAGCAACAATACATACCTGTACATTGTAATGATCGATTGAAAAAAAAAACATTACACCCAAAGCAATATAGTTTAAAAAATACATCCAATAAAGTTTTCCTTTAGTAGTATAGGAAGAAGTACAAACAAAGCACCTTTAATCATGCAACAGCAGTATATAGTACATACATGTACATGTATACAATGAATGCTAGTGCTGTGAATAGTAACCTAAAAACCAGTATACATTGTACCTACTGGTATGCAATATATATACATTGTAAATCAGGTATATTGAATAAAAAATTGTACAAATTAGTACACCTAACTTCGATGGTTTACTACAAACATTCAAAACTATATGCATTATCAACCAGTAACCAGTGTCAATGTACTATGAAAAAAAAATTGTTTAAATGATTTTTGGAAAATTTTCGGGAAAAGATCATGTACATAGAATATGTACCATGATTGTACGTACAGTACACATAGATAGATGTGGGTATAAGCACAATGTTGTATTATTGGCCATTATAGCATGAAGTATACATGTATATCCTCCATCATGTAACATCACAAATACATTCATTTTTCTAACATCATGATCACACAGAACATATGCCTCAAGATCAAAGTGAATGCAATTTCTCAGCATACACAAACTATAGACTCATACACCTCATAGTACATGTACTATATACTGCATAATTACATACATGTATGCATTTGCAATCAAAAAAAAACATAAAAACATATACAATGTACACGCATGTACAACTGAGGTACTAAAACTTTATTTGAGCTTTTCACAGCATATCACAAGAGTTCACAACTACAGTGTATAAGTTGCCAATAGTTTTAAATGTTACAGCTACTCTGAAACTCTGAAGACCTAATGTATAGAACGATATTCAAAAGTTCTCATTCATAGTCTAATTTCCTGAAACCTGATTATCTAAACACAAAAAACATATACATGTATACATGCATACTGTATGCATGTACATGGATATGTGTAGTGCACACATCATGATCACGTGTAAATCATGATCACATGTAACGCACTACAAAAGTTGCACACATAATCACTGAGGCACCAATGCATTGCAATATGAAACTTATTGACACTTGTTCACATAGTCTCATTTCCTTTTTTCATAATAATTCTGTATGAGATTTTGAAACTTAGATAGATACATGTACTGTACATGTATTCCTTAATATACATAACATAAAGAAAATTAGTAACGAAATAAAATTCATAAAATGAAGTAGTTTTGAGGATGTATACTTCTACAATAGTATACAGTGAGCCTCACCAGGCATCCTAATGTAGGTATAAGGTTGCCCTCGTATCTTTTGGTAAACATTAGAATAGTCTGGTACAGGAATAGCAGCTTCAGGAATGGGAATAACCATATCAGTGGTATCCTTCAGATTCTGACGAGCATTCATCACCTTCTGAAGGTGGCGCTCCTGCAAAGAAATAAAATAAAAATAAATAGTATAACTCTTCCTCTTAAACGACTTACATTTGGATTTCAAACAAACTACACAACTTAAAATGTTGCATACATGTATGTATACTTGTCTACATGTACATGTATTAAAATGCATTACTACAATACATACCTTATACACACACACACACACACATACTATACATGTAGTTATTTTTTAGTCATTTAAATTTGAACAGCAAATTTGTCTAGAAGTCTATTTCAACAAAATCAATTTACATGCTACGTACTGTTGTGGAGGTGGCTTTCTTCTATTTTGTTATCAAACTTAGGTAACATTACCAATGCATATGTACATCTAGACTACATACAGAAACTAGGTGAGGTAAAGGAACTGAAAACTCTGTCTAATTATGGACTAAATACTCTACTTATTTTAATATTTGAGCCATTTTAAAATTTTTTGAAGTGTACATTAATTTTGCTCATGTGTATAATGACCATGTGTAATTCATTTTTCGTGGGGTGGATTTCAAAATAATTTTTTTGCACATACAAAAATGAAATCATAACCTACTATGTAATATTTTTAGAATTTCTATTCTTACACACTGTTTAATTTCAAAGCTTCAATCTCTTTGCATAAGTTATATCTCTACTATGCCAATACTTGGTTCGATCTTACTTGTACAAATGCATGCTTTCTGAAGCAGTTTAAGCATGCCACGCATGACTTTTATATTTAGCCTAGCTTTAAATCATCCAATAGGCGTTCCAACTGCTTTAACTACGTAACATGCATGAAGTCATTGGGTTATCTTCAAGTAAAAGCCTTATCCGAGCTTTTAGGTACATGTACATAAAAAAGTAGGAATTATTAGTTCCATCAAGAAATAAACTTTAAGACTAATTTAGACTATATGACTTATAATGAGACAGGAATTGCTTTTAAACTTAAACCTTCAGCAGTAAGAGCAAAAAAAAAATTTCAGAAAAAAAAAAAAAAAAAAATCCGCCATTTTAAAATGGCTGCCATTTTATACAATATGGTGGGAGGGACATACCGATTCTTCTTCTTTTTCCATTCCAGTCGGCATTTGAGGCACCGTACGGTTAATGGCCACATATTCTGACAAGTCCGGCAACTCCTCTTCATAAAATAAGGGCAAAGGCTTGCCCGAGTCCAAAGCGCGAGCTCGAAAAGAGACTTTGCTCATGGCGGCTGTGAGGTGTGTCTTGATCTTTGGGCCGCAAATGTATACAGCTTTAAAGAGGCTTCTACAGGCTGCAATGCAATTTTTGATGTCTATGCTGGTAGAGCTATCATTACTCTGGAAATCGAGGTCACCACTGCGTTACAAAAGGGTTTCAAAGCTGAAATAGAACGAATTTTCCAATATCGTTCCTTCACATCAGAGAAGACGCGATTTCGCCATTTCTGGGCCGTGTAATGTTCAAATTCAGGAAGTAATGACGGGGACTTTCCGTACACTTCCGGAGTTGTAATCACATGCACTATGAATACCATTATAATCGTACAAGCAATATACACTACTTATGAGGCAGGAATGTTTATTAAATGGATGAAAATCATGATTCACACAAATCTTCACCAATAAACATACACTAAAAGTGTTAGCTTGCTCAGTTTAATTGCAAATGCTTCCTTTGTCTTTCCATTAGATCATCATGTGCTTCCTTCACTGCCTTGTCCAATTTTTTCCTATAAAGAAATTAATGCAAACAGCACGTAATAATGGTTGCGGTACTCTGGTAGTGCTACAGAATATATAATCATACTATAGACATAAACTAATATGTAGTTCAGAAATCCTTTAATAAAAACTAAGGATTTCTGAACTACATATTAGTTTATGAGTGAAATTTATCCACTTTAGCTTGGTTTCCTACAGGGTAGGACTAACTGATTAGCTCATGATAAGTAAACCACTGTGCTTTTTTTCAAATGAAAAATAAAAGCTGCTGCATGCAACACCTGTTACACATGTAACATGGTATGGTGTGCCCTACGTACATTATGAAATTAAAATACAACCAGCATCAGTACTTTAGTCAACATAGTTCACTACATTGCAAAGATTGCAATACTTTTTTGTTATTTCTTTCAAAAGCTGTATAAATTCTATCAACCATAATAGCAGCCAAACTCCACCAGCTTTTTTTCAATGACAATTTTGGAAATGTCATATTTGCTCCTGAAAACAAAATTAATTGGAATAAAACGCCGATTGGTGCATGCATGATTGTATATAGGCTGGATATTTTTATAGTATGTGCAAAAAATCTGTCATTAAAATTTTCAAGCACAAGGTCAAAATAAACACTTATTAACTGTTGTATTGAACAACGCTAGATTACAAATGTCCAGTAGTAATACAATCATTATGTGTTGAATACTGTTGATGTTTCACCAGCAGCTGGCATTAATAACCAACTAAACGGCAGCCCAAACACCGTATTTATCAGATAAAAAAGTTAATGAGGATTGGTGATACTCATAGTCAAAGCAAAGTTTACCTCAAACAATACTTTTAAACTAATTAATCAAAGGAGGTGCTGTGTAGATCACCCCGCTACTAAAATATTTACAATAATTATTAATATATGTATATTATAATATCTCTCAACTAGAATTGAAATCTTTCACTTGTGCATTTCTGAAATGATATCTAAGAATTGTGATTACCACTTTCATAGGTATGACAAAACTTTATTACAAAAGAAGCTTAAACAAAATCTGTCAGGAATGCTCTTTGCAAACTTTCAAAACATTACTAATGAAGTGCTGAAACTGGATATTTCTATTTTCTTTTTCAGGCACATAGCGACACACTTAAAATAAACCAAAACTTTTCAAACATTATGTGCCTTTTGATAGTCTTAAAAGAATAAGTATTACTATTAAACAATGTACATCTCTGTATCTTGAGTATAAATCAGTCTATCATTTTAAGGTATGATTGTGTGCGAGCTAGTGCATACCTGTTTACCAAACACATGCATAACTGTAATGTACAATTGACTGTTCCTTCTTGTTCACTCTATAAGATAGCTCTTTAGTTACGCCTCTTTTCATTCACAAGTTAAGTATGTTTACATAATCAGGCCTCTTTCACAGTATTTTTTTACAAACAAAAGTGCATATTTGTTACCAGTATAATTATGGTTACTTATTGCTAGAGCTACAAGGGCATGTGCTAAACTAACAGCACTAATGGTATCAATCTTTTTACGACATTAAAACAATCTACTATATATTGATTACCACTAAACAAATGCACTGTATTATTGGGGCAAAACTTTGCAAGCAATCCACAGTGTTGTGCTTGTGCCATTCACTGTATGAGGCTTAGTTAAGTAATCTCATAAGAAATGCATTCAGTAGTATTACATACCATCATTGCATTAAAATAAGCACAGTATAAGGATTGCATGATATTAAGTTTAAGGGATTACACTACTGAATACTGAGAATTTTGAATGTAAAGCAGCTGAGGCTTCATAAACTATTATCCTCTTGGAAGTCTACCCAGTTGGGTACTGGTAGCCCAATTATGTACGTACAAAGTTGACATGAGATAGCAGAAAGTAAATACTGTAGCCTGCAGAGATTAAGACTAACACTGAGGCAGCTCAGTTCTTGATGCTACATTGCATCAAACCATACAACCATACTTGTGACTGTCTCTTGAAGAATGGGAAGTCAGCACGAGCTACACGCTCTTAGCAATCACGATAAAGTCTATGTAGCCGTTGTGTGCTAGAATGCTTTTCCTGTACCAAAGCATGCAAGATTTTTAACTTGTGTGGGGCTCGCTCAGGCTCACCTCGAAATGTGTAAGCTGCAAACTGATTCAAATAAGGCAAAAAATTTCCTTTATCAAAAACACACTTGTCTTTAGTAAGTACATTGACATATTTGTGGATAACTCAAATAAACTTATTAAGGTGTCATTAATAGTAATGTACATTGTGAGATGTAATTAATAATTTTGGTAAGATGTAATTAATATTAATGGTAAGATGTAATCAATAGTAATGTAAGATGTAATTAATAGTTTTGGTAAGACGTAATTCATAGTAATGGTGAGATGTAATCAATATGAGTAACATAAGATAATAATACAAGTGAAAGGTAGCCACATCAAATACCACACAAACAACTTATTTACTTTAATTGTAGCTTCGTAAAAGTCTTCTTGGAAGGATCGAATCCAAGTCTCAATGGTTTGAGGCCTTCTATTTCAACCGAACTGACTGACATAGACTGGTACCACTTCACCCAAACCTACATTACAGTAATAATTAACCAACAATCATTATGATTACCAAAAAAGTTGGGAACATATTTGACAGTTTTTAAATGTAGTATTTCCATAAATGTTTTTTTTTAAATTAAAATTTATTTCCAGGCGAAACTTTAATAACAATGACCTGCACTGAGAAAACCGGATTTCTAGTTAGCTGTTAAAAAAAAATTGCACTCGCATTATAATCATGAAGGAAATTCATGTGAGACATACCGTATTTCCTCTAAAAATTCGTGCCTCTAATTTCGAAATTAAATAATTATTTGGCTGAAAATGTCTTCAG
>JAYJLX010055161.1:0-10615 GCA_036873525.1 Chalinula nematifera | reverse complement strand
ACTTCATGCAACTTATTTGGGCTTCAAATGTTGCTTTAAACTGGAGTTATGATCAACTAAAGTGTAGCCATGTTTACGGCTCAAGTCACCTGTGCTAGCACCACATACATCTATGATAACATTGGAATAAACTCGAGTTCTACTCCAGCATCAACGTAATGTCCCGCTAGCATCATACTCCGAACTAGACTATTATGCTTTCAATTGACTTCAATGAATTAAAAGCAACGAAAGGATTAAAATGTAAAAGATTGTCAAAGAAAGGTGTACCAGACACAATATCTATGGCCAAAGCTGAACCAATGATAATCTTTAAAACACATTGACATGACATACTGAAACACAATGACATGTGTTAAACTTGCTATTCTTATCACTCAGTGAAATTTATAGCTAAGCTCACACCTGAATTCAAGGAACAGACGTGTGACGATTAAAACTAAGCTAAAATTTTCAAAAATATTACAATATTTATTGTGGAGTTCCACTTCTACAGCTAGAAGAGGAAGACGAATGGATTCAGGATTAAAGCAGTAGCAAATATAAATAGAAACTCCTCGCTAACTGCTTCTGAAATTAGAAACACAGTAGTCATCAAACCACTTTTCACTAGGTATTCAAAATGAAGTGAACAAACAGATAGACTACTATATCCCTTGCTTTGGCTTCACTGGCGCTGGAGATCAAAGGAACCCTTTAAACACAAGACTCCATCTTAACCTAAAAGCAATGGACAAAACAAGTTTTCTAATTCAACTGCTTCAGGGTTAACAGGTGCTTAGTTGCAATTGGACAGTACAAATTTGCCAACACAACAATCAGTTGAAGGCACAATTTCTGAATAATTAAGACAATTTTATGTTAAAATTATAAACATCCCATTGAAAGTATTGATAAACCTGCCACAATCAGCTCCCAGTAAACTCAAATCCTAGAATTTTCTTGGATTGCTGGCATGATATCATCGGAATAAGGTATGCATTTATACACAGTAGACGGCCTTAACCCTTTAGTGGCCGCATTAATTTTTAGCCTGTCAATGTTTACCGACTCAGCACTTGTGTGACATCCATGCTGGCCATATGGTGATGCGCTCTGCAACCAAGCTCCGGTACCTCTTTTGCCTGTATGGTAAATGTATATTCAATCAGTCACAAAAATTGTGCACTCCTTGTCATGTAAAGAAGGCCTAACCCTACCCCGCCCCTCCTTAGAAACCCCCTTGTACATGTACATACAATTTCATGGGATAGGTGGCATGAAAAGTGATCATTTTTTATGCACTTGTACTTCGCAAATTCCAGACAGCCATTTTCTTCCATGTACATGTAGATGTCATGTCTTTCTGGCTTAGTTATGGACAGAAAGGTTGTGGGTGGAGTTTTGAACACCAAGACACGTCTGTGGGCAAGAAAGGATTTAAATGTACATTTTTCACTTCAAAAAGCATTCTTGCTGCAATGAAGCAGAGAAGGACTTTCCTGTCTCATTCCACAGCGGCTAACATGAAAAATGGCACTGTAAGCATGATCCATGTAGCTACAGAGATCCCAAAATGCCATTGAAGAAAGAACATTAGGCGTGCGTGCTTGTATTCATAGTTTCTCGTCACTGCCCGCTTTCAAAATAATTCCACGTAACTGCAATAGTTATTAAACTGTGCTCGCTCGTTCACGTACGTAAAAGAAAGTTTCAAAAAGAAGAAGCTCGGGTAAAAAGACGTGTAGATAATTGCCGAGGTGATGTATTTAAGTGCTTTGATCAAAAACGAAGTAACACTCGTACCTTGGACTATTATACACGTTAGTTATTGGGGCGAGCCTGAGCGAGCCCCAACTAGTCGAAAACGTACGTACGTACGTACGGGTAAGGGTCGACCAAATTACGGGGAAAATTCTGTTTATACTTCGTAAATTCAAAAAAACATGTGTTATCAGATCACGCCTACCTGAGCACGTTTTAACAATGGCTATGTATAAAGTCAGCTACGTAAACGACTGTCTGTTAGGCTATTCTAAAGAAATCTGTTAAAACTACACAGCAGCAGAGTTCAAAGCTGGAATACAAACCGGTGTTGCCGATTTTGATCCATCATTTACACAGCTGTGCTCGCTATCACTAGAGATTTTCCAACTCCAAGAGCCACTATCCATGAAACGGTCAGTCACAAGTACACGATCAGTGCTATGATAAATGTAGCATCAAGAAATGAGCTTCGTCAATGAATTTACTCTGTGTATGCCACAGTCCTTCGTGTATAAGCTTTCTACTAACACATCTGTGCTACCCGTGCTACCCACATCTGTGCTGTGTTTTAATCGAACATCATTGATGCATTTTTTTTCAGCTTGATAAAAGAGTACACATTAAGCTGCTAGATCTACATATAAGGGCAGAATAAGTCGACTATGCTTCGCGAAGGCTCGCCCCATCATTGTTTTACAATCGTCTAGTATAGTTGCCTGTGTCAGTGTACAAGATGTACTGTACTATTGCAAGTTTTCGGTTGGCGTGAAGGGACCGTGTCCCTAGCCGTTCAAACCAAGAAGAAAAAGGAAAACCCCAGTGTCACTAAAATAGCATGTAGGGCCTGAAATGCAGTGTGCGTGGTGATAATCCTTTTAGTTGACATGTGCTTGCATGCTTGTCAGTGGGGTAGTTGGGGCCTCAACATTCCTAGCTAGACTGCCGGTACGTCTGACATGGTTGCCCAGCACCCTTTGCAGCTTTGGAAGTGGTCTGGTGCCACCACTGTATTCTATCGTCATACAGGCATTTAGCAAAAAAAAATTGTAGCCAGTTGAATTCATTCTGCTACTCACACATGCAAATGTATAAGCATAAATGCATGATGGTAAAACAAGGGATGCGATGACACATTACATGTACAGGGGTAATATGTATGGTGCCCCACCCCATCTCAATACACAATGTATGAGTAGAGAGTACTGGTGTCATGTGGGTGGCCACATCAGACTATAATTATGGTCTAAACTCCTGACTACACTGCATGATGTATTGCTTGTATATATTTTGTCATAGCAGTAACTGTAAATACAATAACCAGGCAGTATAATCATGCACTTCTCCTTTTTCCTTCGTTTCCTGAAGCAACAAACTTGAGATTTATGCCCAAAGTGTCATCTGTTCCATCTATCTTTTCTGATTTAGACAACTCTGTCAATTCTTCAGGTGTCTATGAAATTATTCAGGTCAATGATTTTTTACCCTCCCATCGCCGTAAAAAGGTACACATGTCAGAGAATTGGAGAAGGGGTTGTCATGTGATGTTTTTTTCCTGACATACACACACGGCTCCAATGTTGGGAACTACCACTTTATTTGGAAAGCTCCAGAAGGTGCACATGAAAATTCTTGCTGTACTGAAAATTTAAAGTTGGTGGAAGATGTTTGTCAAAGTAATCATGTTTACCATACACAAGCCATGAAACAAGAATTTTATTCCCTTTGTGGTTGTATTACCCCGAAAAGTAAACCTTATGTACTGCGAGCCATTTATCCCTGGTTTTCAATACTGAAAGCGCTGAAGTGCTGAACCCTCGCGGTTATGCATGTATATTCATTTCCTTCAAAACAAACATAATTTGACAACACTGCTTTTTTTCACATCAGGAAATGCATACACTTTATTCACAGTCTGGCACATACACACACACACCAAGCACCTTACAATAGCGCAACACATACACATTCTACTTCAACAACAATTATTCACACTTAAAAACAGCCAAATGACTAAGTAAAAACTTACAAGCATGTAGTAAACTTGTAGAGCAGACCATCAAGTTTTACATAGCTTAACTTGACATATAGTTAGATAGTCTTGTCCTCAGCCTTGTAACACTCCAGTTTCAATTCAAAAACTCCCAATCACTAAAAAATACTTTAGCAAAAGATGAGAAGTTGGTCCTTAAAAGAAAAATTTAAGACTAGGGCCTTTGAGCAAACTTTTAACACAGCCATCCAAGCGAGTATCCAAGAGGCCATGAATGATCAAAAATAAAATTGAAGAAGCGTGACTGAAAAACTCTTACAACATGTGCTCAAGGGGCGCGGTCTAAAAAATGGCGACCAGCATAACTATTGATCAAATACTGGAAGATCTTCGTCTTAATCTTTGCCATCTTTTTAAAAATCCTTTAAATCGTCGAATTATCGACATCAAGCGCCTTCAATGGAGTGCCAGTGAAGTTCTACCATCAAGTATTCACAGAAATTACGTGGTAACACACAGACAGACACACAGACGCACACACACAAACCGACTACTATAACCCTCCGCCCACGCTCGGGTTAATAATTATGTTTCTGACAACATCAAAACTTCATAACATGTATACTTTTTTGAAATGTAAATGCTACTTTACTAAGCAAAACTATAATATGGGTAAGCTACACTGATAGTTCAAAGTTGTGTGCAATTTCGGTCATGCAGCTATATAAATCGCGATAATACATGTATTAATAATTATTGTGACATACATATATTGTGGCAACACTAACAATAGTTATACATATGAGTTAATCCAAGATTTTAGCTGAACTATGATAGCCTCATGATGCAATAATATACATCAATTAAGCATATTCACTTACAAAACAGCACAAATTAAGAAGAAATCACACCCACCACGAAAAGAACTGTATGATACTCTCCAATATCATGTATTACAAAACTCACAAACATTCGCAAACTTGTATGTAACACTAGGGGTGGCAATACATGTACTATAAGTATTTTAATTCATCTTATACTTGCAAGGTTGCCAAAAAACAATGTGTGGCCTGGGTCAAAAATTTTAAAAAGGACCCTAGTCCATATCATGCTGTCATACTAAACATGAGGCAAATATTTTAAATTAAAAAAACTCAATGAAATAATATTTTATTGAACAAAATTACAAAAACCATTATCTTGCTGCTGCTAATAAATTTAAAATTTATAGTTTGGGACACTCTAAGAAGCTGGGGACCAAAGTGAATTGCCTCCTCTCCCACGAAAACTTTCGTGGGTCCCTTTCAACCTTGAAAATTAAATCCATTAAAAAACAATCTTGCGTCATGCACATTTGGCCATGATTTGACGAAAAAAATTGAAAAAACCTTGAAAATTTATTCCCATGAAAAATTTATACATGAAAATTTTTACTTATGAAATTTCTGCTTACATGTACATGTATATGGTATTCACCACTACTGCATGTTGAATGGTAATAGTTAAGTATTAGCACAATAGAGCGTGTAAATTACCTAAGCAGGCTAATAGTACATGTAACTACTCAGTAGCTACTTAGCATTTTTTTTTTGCACTATACTGTACAAGTAAATGTACACTGTCGCTCTAATACACAATTTCCTAAACACATGTACAATTAAACACATATAATACGTCCATGTACCTGGGCAGTATGGAGCAGCAAGATATTCCAAGCATATTTCATCCTTTGAACTCATCCAGGCATACGCTATAGCCAAGGAGTGCATCTTCAGCTCTTCCGAAACCAGATTACTCTTTGATACAGGTGAACACCAAATCATAGCTAAAAATTTGAGCAATAAATTTGTTCCGCTGAGGTGAACCTACGAATAAAACGGAGATAAACAATCATCACAGAGCTCTGGTGTAAAATCACCCATGCTATAACTTAAATAACACACACACGGTCTGTATTGAAGAGATTACAAATTAGCCAGTATTTGACTTCCTTGAAATACGAGTACTTGAATGTTCGAGTTTCCCTCCATTTTGTAAAATTCAAGTTCAATTTTACACATATGGGTTAAAATTAAGTATTATCCACTCTTCCAAATACGTTTTACGCAAATGCTACTTTACCAAAAAAAACTATATGGATAAGCTAAACTGATAGTTTAAAACTGTGTGTAATTTTGGATAGTCCCAGTTTTTAACTTGCCAGTGACAAATGAGATTACATGTATGTTTAGGTTGGGGACTTCCTACTTCTCTTTAATGACAGATAGGAGTTATGTACATGTATTAATAATATAAGGAAGAGAAGTACTGGTAACTATAAAAACGTATAAAGCAATTCACCTCTATTAACTTCAATAATATAGATTTTCCCTCAGCTCCACCTAAAGACACTGACAGGTCAAACACAGAAACCAGAAAAAAGATATACTGGTCGAACAAATCATCGTTTAAATGTGATGGTAACTTTAGCCATACACCTATAAGACAAAAGCGAAGGGATCAATAGAATGTTAATTAGTATGAAGACCACACTAAAACAAGTCACTGAACAGTTCACACACACAGTCTAAAAATATTTAAAAAGTGTGGGTTAGTACATGTAATATACTTCCCAAGAGAACAATTTTCAATAACAACACAATCTCATGCTCTTGGATTCTAACTTATGAAGTGACACCGTGTGCCAATTCACAGTAAAGAAACAAATTTTTAGGCATGGAAAATTTATTTAGCTATTTTATTTTCTTTATTGGAAACACCAACTACATGTATTTCCTATGGTAAATACATATAAGCTTCACCTGACTGAAAGTTACTGGGAGGTTTGATGCTTTCAATCAAAGATACCACTTTTGAAATCGGAAGATTTGATAACTTTCCTTCCAAGACGAAATTTTTGACTTTCTCCAATGTACATAAGCCCTCCAGAACATCAGTGTCCTGAATATATATAAAAGAGCTCATAAAAGGTTGAATAACTTTAAAAAATCAACTAGTCTAACAAAACTTTAATTACACTGTGTAGATGAAAAAAAAAAATAATTATACTCAATTACAATACTGTGTCATTAACATTTTTATTCATTGATATTGCAATAAATTAGAATTCACAAAAAAAACCATGTGCATCTGTGAGTATATACTTTAAATACATGCACATACACACAGACAGCCCATGCCTTGACGAGTCTAAAGGATAAGACATGCTTGGAATATTTATCTACTCCATACTGCCATGGTAAATTGTGTATTCGAGTTAGTACATAATACGCAAACAGATGTAAATCATATTCATGTGTACATGCAAATGAATGTTTAGTACTGCGCAATGTACATGTACATGTAACCCATTATACACTTCAGTGTCATTGGCATTAGTATAGCACTAATAGCATTGTATTTTTGTGCTACATATATATGTAAGTTTTGAAATCTGCACACGCATGCACGCACGCACGCACGCACACACACACACACACATACACACACACACACACAGAAAGGGCGACTAATAACATGTTGATTCATCTTTCTTACATTGGTATCCTTTAAGAGAATCACCACATCTGAATCTTCTTCCACTCTTTCATCAACAGTTAGCACAAACCTAAAGACAAAAAAACTGGTTGAGTGTCAACATAAAAAAAACTCTGGTTGAGTGTCAAACATTTACAAAAATACAAATCATCTATAAGAACATATAAACTATGATTTTACAGCTAAGAACAAAACTAAATTGGGAAATTTTAGAGGCAAAAAAATTTTAAAAAATGAAGAAGCTTATGAAATTAAAAATCATGAATTTTTTTGTGCTATGTAATTTTAAAACCCAGTGAATAATAAGAACACTGTATATATTTCAGCTCAACCGACTTACAGTGTATTGATCTCTCAAGGGTATAAGCGATAAGGCAGGAAAAGTTTTTCTCCAACTCCAATAGCAAGCATTTCCAGCACAAAAGCTTCTTTCAGACACAATCAAGTCCATAAAGTCCCTTAATGAACATGTGCCAGTTAATTTTTGTATACTGTTTAATTTCGCAAGGACCATGCATTTTTGAAATTTTCCAGTATGGGAATTTTTTTGAAACTAACATTTAATTTGTACCACTGAAAATTACCCAATTTACGGTAAATAGAATACAACAAAGTAGTGTAGCTTTTCGTGGATTCTAGTAAAGGGTTTTGAGTAGTTTAAGTTCTTCTTAAACTACACGTATGGTATAACTTACATTACATACACTGTATACATATACCTATTTTAGTCTGTACAGCTCCTAGCAATGCCACTGAAAGAGTAAAACCTTGCCTAGGCTACACTCCACTACACGTTCACTGTATACATATATACATACATGTACTGTACAGTACCTAGCAATACCATCAATACAACTGGACGAATGTAAAACATTGATGGGGTAAGCCTTTGTGAGCATAGCTATTTAGTTACATGTGCGATGCTACTGTTTCTGTGATCAAAAGTTTCAGCTCAAGAAAAGCAAAAAAAAACAAAACAGTCTATTCATTAGCTGAATTCAAACATTTATAGCATCATGAGCATATGATATTATTTCCTCACCGTTTAATGATTTCAAAAAAATCATGTTGCAATTGTTGTATTTTAATATTTTACTTTACATATGCTATTGATTATAAATAATTGACTTTTTGTTATTAACAAAATAAAGGTGTGCTTTTAGAGCCTCCTCGTTTTCTGACTAAAAGAAATGTTTGTCTCTGGTATATATCAGTATCAAGGTTGTCTATTTGAATAGAAACAGGTGTTATAAATAGCTCCTTAAAAAAAAAAATTATAAAGAACCAAGAACATTATACATGTGTAGTCCAGTATAATTATACATGCTTTGTTCTTACTTTATAGGGCATCAACAGCCAGGCTGAGTATCAAACACCAAGGATTGAGACAGCTTCATCTAAAACTTTAGAGTCCCTATTGGCTGAGATTTGATCTCAAATCCATTGCCACTTAATGCCTATCATGCTTAATCTGTACTTCCATCTGTAACTTCTCAGTTGGATGGACACACAGGGCAAAGGTTCACGAGAAAAGTCCTACAGGCAGTCTTACACACCATATAGCTGAGTTTATATTCCCATTATTACAAATGTACTCATATGTAATGCTCCATAATTATTTTGAACTTTTCCGTAATTTGTCGATCCTTACATGTACATACAGTACACTAATCCGCACAGTGTGGGGCGCTCAGGCTCACCCCAATAATACTTTATCTAGCCTACACAATAAACACTGCATACAAACATGTACACGCATATACCCATACTGTACAACACCTAGCAATGTCATTAATACAGTAATATACCTTATACCTTACCTAGCTTTCAGATACTTCGTTATTTGATCAACCGTTTCTGATTCCGACATCTCCATATCATCCAATAACCTTTAATTAAAACAAAAAAAGTGAACATATTGTACATGGCACATGTAATACAATCTAATACACATACCATATAACTGTATATTTTACTATGACTTTATTTTTGCTGGTAATAAAAATAGCAAAAATTACATCACGTAAAAAAAATTTCACCATGTGCATTACATGTAAGTATTGCGTACACTCAATTTTTGGGGAAATTGAATCACATAAAAAATTAATAAGCAAAACATATATTATGCACAAATTTCCAGTTATACAGCAATACAAAACCATCTACGTATTCTTCACTTTCCAATATATTGATTGAAATGCAGTTCAACCTACACTTCGTTCAGTAAGTGCAAGAGAACAGTAAGCCATGCAGGAACACAATGTAGTCAATGTAGCTAAAGCCCATTCATCTTCAAGTTGCATCAGAAAATTATGCCGGGCAGATGTAAAAGTACCATACTTTCCCTAAGTCTAATACAGTGATTTTTTTTGTGCCACTAGAATGGTTTGTCAAAGAATTTTGTTCTGAAACTTTCAGATTCTGTCCTTACAGCTATTTCAAAAGTTTTAAACAAAAGAGAAAGGTCTTTTAGGTCAAATGGAACAGTGTATGTACTCGAGCTCAAAGATTGCTTATAGTGCTTTGCTTTTTAACAATCAAAAGGATTCGGAATGGTGAGTACAGCACTTTAAGACACTTGAAAGTCCTCCCATCACAATAGGTATGAAACTTTTCGGCTCACATGACAAAATGAAAGCATTTAAGTACTGAACGCTCACGGTTATGCATGCACATTGTATATACATGTACATTTGATCTGATACAAATGTGATTTGACAACAAACAGCTTCTTATACACTAAAAGATCTTGAGTCCGCACGGCCAGCACACACACAAACATACACACACACACACTTAACAGTAAAAAACAGCAATGATAGCCGTACACTATAGATTCTTCTAGAAATAAAAACTGTTCACATTTAAACAACCAACTAAACTCGGTAAACTTGTAGAGGAGACCATCAGTTTCATTAGACAAAATCCATCAGCATTTTCATATTAACAAAAACTCAAAATCACTCCAAACTATAGTCCAGCAGAAGATGAACAAGAATTTGAGTCTTCACAGCAACTTCTAGAAAATGTAGGTCCATGCCAAGGCCAATCTAGACGCTAACAAAGCACGATCAAGCCATCAGAGGCCATGATAAAAATTGTAAGTAGACTAGGACGTGACTAACAAATCTTTACAACAGGCTCAAGGGGCATAGTCTAAAAAAAATGACGACCAGTAAAACTATTGATCAAAATATTCAAAGATCTTCGTCTTAATCAACCTAGGCTATGTTTTCAGAAATCCTTTAAATCATAGAATTATGGACATCACGGGCGACTTAATACCTGGGACCGCCTCAAAATGGCCGAAAATAATGGCCAACTTCAAACTGTCAGCAAACG
>JAYJLX010055150.1:0-10616 GCA_036873525.1 Chalinula nematifera | reverse complement strand
GTTGAAGAGACCCGCAGAGTTGGTAAGTAAGAACCTGCCCTCCTCCCCGCCCCCCCCCCCCCCCCTCTCCTCCCCTCTGTCTTATGTATTTCTATGTAGGATGGTTGTTTCACAGTTCCACTAGTCGCTGTATTACCCAAGCCTAAGCTTGTGGTTCAGTCTTCATTGGACTTAGGGCTTTGTGAAGTACAGAGTGTGGTACATTCAGTGTTTAGTGTAACTAACTCGGGGTATGTTTAGAAAGTCAACCATTCCCCCTTCCTTTGTGTGTATAAACTGTTTGTGTTTATTTTACATGTAGATCTGTTCCTACTGATTTTTTATGGGAATGTAAACCTCCATTTGAGGTAACACCCACCACTGGTACTTTTCCTTCAAAAGGGACACTGAAGTTTGAAGCGTCATTCAGACCATGCATGGCCAGTGTTTATAAGGCTCCTGCAATCTGCTCATTCGGGAAGAATCAATTTAACACCGTATCAATCATTCTTGAGGGAATAGGTGCTCTACAATAATAGTTATGAATGAATTATTGTAGAACATTACGGTATTTATGTACTTAATTTAAGGCAAATACCCACATCTGATAGTGCAGGAGGTATCTTCTCTTAAAAATAGTATCAAAGCTAATCCTAATAACGATCAAAGTGGTGATGTGGTGTTGCCATTTGGGGATATTTCTCTTGATACAACTGTTGAGAGGTTTATTGAACTCATTAATATTTCCCCTGTAGGTTAATACAGTGGAATAAGCACATAGATTTCACTACGTCTCCCCCCAACCTCTCTCTCTCCCCTCCGTCCCCCCATCTCTCCTTTCTCTCTTTTTATCTTTCCTTAGGTGCCAGCTAACTTTAAAATCACTCCTGAGGCTGATGCCCAGATGCAAGAATCAATGTTTAAGTGTATGAAAATCAAAGGAACTGTTCCACCTGATGGTAGTCTCAAGACTAAGGTATAAAATCAATCATGAATGCATGAGTAGTGCTACATGTATTTCCTTTATAAATCTCTTTTTAGATCATTTGTACACCGGATTTTGTTGATCAATGTCAGGTTGGTCGTTTTCAGCTGGATGTCAAGGGGGGGTTAGCTAACCCTAAAATTCTCTGTAAAGCGAATCCCATAGGTTAAAATTGAAAAAAAAAAAAATTCCATAATCAAAATTTTAAATCTGTATTATTTGTTCTTGCATGTAATGTATATGTACGTAGGTCCTAAGGTAGTGACTGATAAAGAATGTTGTAATTTTGGCAGCATTGCTTGTGGAAGTACACTCTTTACATATCTGTATCTAGTTAACCACTCTGACTCTACTACTGTTTATCAGGTACTGTAACTACAGCATTCATTTAAATCAGTACATAATACGCCCTGCATGTGTATATTAGTATATTGTTTATGTTCTGTAGTTTCAAATTGATCCTTACAGTGTGTTTGAGATTGATAATCCAACTGGTGTAATTCAAGGGAAGAGTAATGTCTCTATAAAGATAACCTTTAAACCCCTTAAGCCTATCCCTTACCATAGAACGGTTACCTGTCTTGTACTCAATCAGGTTAGCTAGTATCCCTTAGTACAATAAGTGCATGACGTGTACAAGTATACAGCACCTGACAACAATTTTCAAATGAGTCATTTGTATTGCTTATACTGTAAATCGAATATTGGCTTTTAAATGTGATAATAATTATAGCATACTGTATGTTAATTTTGCATGTGCACTGTACGTGTACATACTATATAATTATGTTTACATAATTCTGTGTTCCAACTGTACTATAAAAGGTTACAATATGGGTGCTCACAGTAAAGAACCAGTAAAAATTTACAATGCTATTCCATACGTGTATATTCATATTAAACTAGCTTACATGTAAATATATTTATTTTTTATGTTACATGTAATACATGTAGATAGAACATGACCACGAGGGGTGTATCAGGATATACACGAGAATAATGATTCATAATCCTGAGGGCGGAGCTGAGGGATTATGAATATCATTTGAGTGTAGATCATGATACAACCCGACATAGTCATGTTCTATTTGGTTTGTACCATGCGATATGCCAGTAGATGTTTAGGAAAACTATACCCATGTTACCTGAAGAAGACCGAAGCAGCAAAGAAGCGTGCCTTGAGAGAGCGAGACAACAAGAAAACTTGGGAAAAAACTCCCGCTGGTCAGGTGTTTACTGGCAAAATCTGCCTCGATAGCAGTCACAGAGTGTGTTACAGCATTAAAAGCTTATCTTCTTACTTGTGATGCTTTCTTCCAGCTTTGTATGTACATATAGTTCAACAACTACACTTTAAATTCGGATGAAAACATCGTGATCACTTTTCACCGTCTTGTTGCGTCCATGTTGCATTCTTGTCCAGAAAATACTTGCACCATAGAAAACATATCTGAATGTCAAAGACTCTCTCGACCACCTGCAGAGTAAATTTGAGATAGAAATCAGACAGCTATAAAGTCATTGCTTGGGTGCAACGGCAAATTTCTTCTAACCGTAGTCTACTGGTTTTACTACTTTCAGCACGGGTTAAACTGCATCTTACTATTTCAGTACAAGTTAAACTGTCTTACTGCTGAAATCATGGCTAAGTAATTGTTTAACCTGTGATTTTTGCTAGTAAAACGTTTTTAAGAAGTGCTGACATTTTCTTACCGGATATGTATTCGTGTTGGCACCTTTCGTCTTATGGCTTCCCATGGTACAACTGTACATGAATGCTTTTGTGATCCATAAGTACATGTATGTACATATATTTTGAAGATTATTTATTGCTTACAGGAACCATTAGTTGTTCACTTGATTGGTTCATCATACTCTGAAACAGTTAAACCAGGTAATACAAATTAGCGTATAGGGCATATAGTTTGAGGCACACAAATTTCGCGAAAATGGCGAAAATCCATATTCATGGCATTAATGTTCACAAATCACGTTGAGTAAACACACGGTCATGGCAGAATTACAATTTAACGGATTTATAATTCAAAAGTTTACAAAAACTGCAAAATTAGTGAAATTTACATGCCACGAACAATATGCCCTATATGGTACATTATAGTGTATGTAGTTTGTATTATGGTACATTACATGCATATACAGTGTATATGTACATTATGATAATGCATGTACATGCAGTGTCAAAAATAAAGGTCTGTCGTAGGACATTTACTGGTAAATCTGTTAGGATTTTTTTTTCCTTTGGCTAACTATACAAGATATGCAACTAGCAGAGCTTGTATAGAGTGTAGCACAGAAAATGTCTAACCTGTCAAAAACTATTATATTTTTCTCTGTACGTGTAGTATAGTATGTTGTGTATAGTATTCTCTTTATGGCATAAATTATTGTGTATAATAAAATGCATGTACATGTACTATATTGTATCGTTGTGTAGCTCAGCTCTCGGCCCAGAACGTTTTCATGTACAAGTCAGCCACTCTATCTGGTCTATCGAAACTCCCTCCTGAGGTACATGTGTACCTATATGCATGTACTGTAGCTTAATATTGATCTACGTATACATTTACATACATGTACATGTATTCTTGCAGCATCTACTAGAATGTGTTGAAAATGAGTCCTTAAGAATTGCTGATAATGGAACACTTATCCCGGACCAGGTACGTGTATGTGTTTGCATGGCTAGAGGATTGCAAATTGTTTTGGCCTTTGCAAAAAAGAAAAGATTTTTTTAGAATGCTTCGATCCTTCAATCTTGATTTGCGTAACGATCATATTTTTGTAATCTCGATTAATCAATCCCTTCTGTCTCAGTAATTTCAAAAACTTCTTGAATAAAAAGTCCAAATAATAGAAATGCCCTAACTATAGCCAAACACACATAAACGTGCTTGTAACAGTTCAGGGCATAGCATGGACTAAATTCACCCTCAAAGTCTTTGGAAGCAGCTAAAATCAGCTAAAGTATTATTGTTGTGAAGTCTATTTTTGCTTAGTCTGCAATTTTTAACATTGACGATTCTTAGTAAATCGTTGATATACTTTTTTAAAGAAGTTGGGTAATCGAGATTCTGTACAGACAAGGTTCAAATATATGCTGTTATTAACTGAAATTACTATACATGTACATGTACAGTATATACATGTATGTACATCTACTACAAGTATATGTACATGCATGTACATGTACATAACTTGTTATACATGTATTATGTACATGTAGATATTTCATCCACCTTTAAATGAGTTGGCCCCTCTCCCTACCACATACTCACCTATGTCTAACTATTTCGAGCATAGAGGAAGCTGGGTAAAGAAGTCTGTTCCTTTCACATTAAAAAATAAGTTACTTTTGTTGTTCAAATGTTTAGCATGATTCACAGCATCTTACAGTGGAGGCTGATGACATGCAGTATGGATATACTTCTCCACACAGATCATCAGAAGGAAAGGTCAGGGTTGCCATTTACATGTATTTGATAGTTATTTTAAATGTTTGTTACACACATGCATTAGATTGTTATTATAACAAACAACACTCGAGGAACTGTTATTTGTAGTTGGATGATAGGTGAGTATGGTCACAATGTCGTATTTGATTGTTATCACTTGGCCACCCACTTACACAAAGAAGTTATTTTGTAGTTATTATTAATGATTAAACTGTGTAGGACGTGATGATGTGTTTCAAGTGGTACCTCAAGAGAGAGAGCTGCTTCCCCAATCAAGTGGAGCATTTGCTGTATCATTTTGGCCAGTACGTGTCAAGGCATGCATTATTACTAAATGTATTGTTAAAACTGCTTTGATACTTGTAGAAGGAACACAGTAACCTATTCTGTAAAGAACTTGAATGCTATGTATATTATAAGGTAAATATTATGATTGTACCCATTAACGAGAAGTATACATGTACATCCTTATGTTGTAATTGTGGTGTTCCACTGATTGCGTGTTATCTTATGAATGTTTTAGGCACTCACTAATGCTGGATTCGCTGAGCCAAGGTTGTTGATTCCTCCATGGTGTTTAACAGTTACTGCAACTGGACACAGCTTTTCAGAAAACATCGAACCATTTCAAGCAAATATCACCTTCAACAATAAGAAGCTTGTCCTACCCAATACACTACCCAACAGGCCTTCTTATCGCAGCTTACAGATTACTAGCAACTGTGACACTCCCACTTTGTTCAATTTTCAATACAACAGTGAACAGTAAGTACATGTATGATGTGCAGTACAAATGCACAGTACATGTGTGTACGTAAATGCACAGCATGTACATGTACATGTACGTGTACAATATACAGCAATATTCAGCAATATTTTACCTCTGAACAATCCGTTAATTCACCTTTACTATTCACCTCCTACATGTATATCTTTCTTTACCTCTTCTTGCATTGTCATAGTTCAAAGTGTGTGCTTGTGCTAAATTTATTACATGTATATGTACATTTACAAGTAATTATAATAATGCTCAATATGTACATGTACATACAGTGTATCGTAGTAGTACTTTGCTAATTGATACTACATGCTGTAGTGATTACATGTACGTGTACAGATATGTATGTGTGTTACATATTTCCTTATATTTTTTCCTCTCCTGTCCTTTGTTGGTGCTACAGTGCATTTCATGTTAGGCCCAGTTATGGAATGATTAGTGGACGATCATGTCAGTTGACTGTTGTTCAGTTTATTCCATCTGAACCGCATCCTTATACACAGTCCATAAACTGCACACTCAATAATCAGCTTAAATTCACCAAGGTATATATTTTACATGTCTCAATACTACAGTGTAAATGTAATGATGCATAATGATTTTTAATTTAGACTCTTCAGTTAACTGGTGTGTCAGAGTCACCAAAACTTATCATTGACAAAACGGTACAGGTGTACAAGAACTTGTAACTGTGTACATATGTATATGTACTGTACATGTATAGTGCATGTTACGATACAGTAATTAAGTGAATTTATAGTACCTACACATGTACTTGAAATATGACTCAAAGGGTATGTGTTGTATGCTGTATTACATGTACTGTACGTGTCAATGTATAGTACTGCTACATTTTCAGTATACATGTATGTGTATAACTTTTTTAATCAGGAAAATGTGTTCTTTAAGTCAACTTGCGTTGGATCCTCATCTGAAACTATTGTAACCCTGACCAATCCCTGTGGACTACCACTAAGGTACAGTACTTGTATATTGTAGTATGTAACGTAGTTAATGTGTAGTGAAACTAATCCTTTATTCCTTTATTTAGGTTTGTTTGGCAGATCAAAGAGCTGGGTTGCAAGAGTCTTAAAATAGTGCCTCGTGGAGGGATTATTCAGCCCAATGAAAGCCTGCCAATATCATTTCTCTTTACTCCACAAGAGATCAAGAGATATGAATTCACTACTGTTGTATCCAGCCTATTGTTGAGTAATGCTGCGGCTGATTGCTCAAGTGCGCATAAACACAGACTACCATTGTGTGCTTGTGGAGAAGGAATAACAGGTGAAATCAAGGTAAAGAATCAACTAATTAATTGCTATCTAATTTATATCTCTTGTCCATTGCTACTCCAGTGCCTGAATCCCAAGATATACTGTGGCCATGTTGCCATAGGAACTTCTGTGAAAGTGGGAGTTACTTTGAAAAACAGCTCAGCCTGTGTACTGAGGATCAGAATAGGAGTAAGGCAACTTATAGAAACAGATAGTGAACAAGTGCAGGATATTACTGAACCAGGAGCAAGACCACATGGTATAGTACAGTTGCACTAAGCACTATAATGTTGTGCACAGTGTTTATTTATAGTTATTGTCTATGTGTGTTGTATATATGAATTAAAGCTTGATTGTCTGTAATAAGGCTTATTCTCGTTGAGTAATGAAGTGCTACATGTATTTGAATTACCACATGTACATGTGCAGGAGTACATAAACCTGTATTGTCTATACTGAACGTGTACGTACATCATGTACAGTAGTTGTACAGTATAATTATGCCTACAAGTATGTACTGTATGTACTTTTTGTACCGAAGTTTTTTTTTTTAGGAGCTTGTATGCATGTAGTTCATGAACTGCATGAACTGTTGATTACTGGTTACAGTTTATGTACATATGTGTACATGTATATCAATTAATGGACATATACGTACATGTACATGTATGCGCTTGCTTATATATTAGTCATAGTGTTAAATTTACGTACATGTATACATGTGTTTTATTTTTATTGCTACCTTTGTTTGTGCACGCACTATGTTCATGTACATTAGGGTTGGAGTTTGGCTTTAGTGAATGTGTGATTCAACCTATCTCTGAAGTGACTCTTCCTGTGACATTGAGACCTTCAAAAACAGCTAAATATACTTCAACCGTATTCTATGCCTTAACCAATGATCACAACTCAAGTATGCCCATAAGGCATGCATGCCCTATACTGTGTATCATATTAGCGCTGTATTATAATGTTTTTCATTATTCTGTATAAAAGATATAGACCCGGAGTTCCATGATGTTTGTGTTATATCTGTCATTGGAGTGTATCCTACATTATCTGTTACTGATGTACAAGGAGAGGGTGTGGCTTGTTTTCTTAGTAAATCCCAAATTTGGAGTATGCTTCAAGTATCAAGGTGTGAATACACGTACCAATTACATGTTTCATGTGTACATGTATATGTATGACTAGCTTTGTGTGTATATTATGTGCTATAGAATAAATCATCATCTCTGTGAAGAACCATCTCCTAGTGAATTGAGATATACCATATCAACAAGACACAGGTATCTTTATAGGACATCTTATACATGTAGTTCCGTATACAGTAGTACAGTATACTGTACACGTTTATGCAGTACATCCTTTAATATGTACAGTGTGTATGGAGATGTTCGTGTAATATAATTATGTTGGATATTATGGATGTTACTTTTATGCTTTCCAGTACATCTCGAAGAGTCCCTATTTTAACTCGTGCTGTATTGGATGTTCAGTTGTGTCCTAACCCTGTGGACAGCAGTGCTTGCAGTGTATATAACTTGATATTACAAAACCCAGGACAGATTGAAGCTGAATGGTATGTACGTACAATATATGCAGACACTGATCCATGTACATGTACATGTACTTGTGCATACATGTACATAAACTCACATACTGTATATTAATTCATTCATACAAGGGCGTTCAAATTTCCAATGGATATGTACATGGAACCAGAGTTTTGGGCTGAGACTGGTAGAATTGATCCTATAGAACAGCATGAACTAGATGTTGTCAGGAACACTCTATTCTCCATCTCACCTAAAGAAGGGACTCTGCAACCGAATGAGCAAGTTGTTGTGAGACTGGTATACAATCACAGTCAACTGGGCACTAATAGACTACCGGTGCTGTTTAAAATAAATAGGGGTAGGGAAATATTGGTGAGTTAAAATACCATCATTTTAGAGTACTTTATGACTGTTTAGACGTTGTTTTGTTTCAGCTAAATTTGATTGGGATCACTTCATCCCCAGATACTCCTTGTATTACATTGACGTCAACCACCCATACATTCTATCCCATTCCTTTAGATATGCAAAAACACCCCATACAGGTCTGTAAAATGAATTACGGTACAGTATTATTATAATATTGAATGTATAGTTTATATGGATCCACATGTACTGTAGGTGTTTGAAATATTCAATGCTGGTGATGTTGAAGGTAGTTATACAATAGACACTGCACCCCTGAAGGATTTACAAGAGGTCAGTATTGACATAATTATCTGCCAATGAAACTACATGTATACTATGTACGTCTACATAATATATTATTATGTATTGCTCAGCTTAACTATGGCAACTCAATACTGGAATGTTTGACACCACAAGGGATTCTTCCCCCCAAGGAGACCACTGAAATAGAGTTCATATTCTCCCCACTTGAGGCTAAAATATATGCAGTAAGTGCACATACATGTACATGTACATTCTAATACACTATATGAGTATCACATACAAAAGTATCATACATGTACAGTACATGCACATTTGTTGGGATTTTTTTAGCTACACTGTATAGCTATTACTAGTTTTTGTACTAAAACGCCTTTGTACAGTACATGTACATGTACTTTTATCATCACAGATTCTGTACACTCCTTAGCATGTGTTATTTATTTACATGTACACGTACTTATGCACTGTACGATATCCATGGTTGCATCATGTACATGTATATGCATGTACAGGTACTTGCAATACATGTAGAGTGCATATACATGTATGTACATGTACATAATGTAATGCATACTGTGTTACATTGTGTAGGTTGATCTTGCCATTGATTTCAATCATGGCCTGACTCAGATTATCAGTTTCCATGGTGAAGGCATACTACATCATGATGATGTTACTGCCAATGGGTCGGGTGGTAGCAAACTATTATCATCCACTACTAATTTGATGTCAATACCTAATCAGGTGAGTAAGGGTTTAATGGTGCATAGCAATGGTAGTGATAACAATGATTGTTTTGTTTTGTAGTTGGTTCAGTTATCACAGAGTCGTTTGGTTCTAGGTGATATTCCTTTGTTTGCTGTGTTGAAGTCTATCATATTTATGAGAAATATATCCGATAATACTGTATCGTTTAAATGGAGCACTGAACATAATAAGGTACCCTACATGTACATACGTGTACATACATGTACGCTTTATATGTAAAGTCTGTTCACGTTGAATTGCTCATTAGATATTCATCTAAGATTCATCATTTACAGCTACACACTTCCGTACTTAACACTATTATGAATGATAAATTATTGCACAATAATTGCCAATGATACTAATGAGCAAATCCTCAACTCAACGTGAATGCATGCACTTTAGTACACACAATAAGCTATGTAATGTTTTTTCAGGCTGCTTCTGTTCTTCCATCAACTGGCTTCATCCAGCCAGGAAAGGCAGCTCAAGTAAAGGTCACCTTCCACTCTGACTCAAGACCCTTTCTTTATAATATGGACCTGATATGTCATGTGACTAATGAATCGGAACTCAGGAAATACCAGAAAACAGTTAAGCAGTTTGAAGTGATTGAAGTCAGGAATAGTGAGGAATTCATTATATCTGACAAGAAAACTACAACTAAATCAACCAATGCTGAAGAAGGGAAGGAGACATATGAAGATTGGATGAAGAAGTGAGGATTAATCAAAAAGAAATTGCATGGCTTCATTAAAAATATTATTGTTTAATCTTAAATAGGGATATGTCTAAAAAGAGTAAAACCAGAGCTCGCAAGCAGAAAGCTCAGACAGTTCAAGTGCGTTTATGCATAATATTTTTGTGAAATGTGTGTACTACATTTACATACATGTACAAACATACACGTACATGTACCTTTTGCACATGTATTATACTGTTGATATGAGTATCTGCTGTACAGTATGTGTGCAATAGTCCCACTATTACTGCATATGTCCTGTACTGTATGTATGTATGTTTATGTTCATGTACATGTAGATACCTGAGCCCCCACCTCAACCACAGTTACTCCATCTGTGTGTAGTTGCCAACACATATTCCATCCCTGATTATTGTCATTTTCATGGAGAAAAGTTTGACTCA
>JAYJLX010055139.1:0-10618 GCA_036873525.1 Chalinula nematifera | reverse complement strand
GTGAAGTTCTACCATCAAGTATCCATAGAGATTACGTGGTAACACACACACAGACACACACACAAACCGACTACTATAACCCTCCGCCCACGCTCGGGTTAATAAATACAAAAAATAAACCACTGAGACACAATTGCGACGAGGAAAAACTTATTAAATGTACATAATATAAACAAAATAATGATGTATGGGTAGGTATTCCCTTCATTCATAAATATATTGACAATTGCATAAAAATTGAATTAAGTTAGTGAACCTTGCAAGAATTAAATAGATATACTTGTGAGATGTATTTCAGTTATCAGTGAAAAGGTGTGTTCTGATTCAATTAATTTTTAGACACAATGGACATGGCAGATAAACTAAAACTTTCGTGTAAAGCCGTTCAAATTTAAAAAAATTAATAATAATGCATAAAATTAATCACAACCAGACCCGGCAAAATATGCAGAATTAACTATAGTTTAGTTTAGTAAAATCACTGGTTATCTCCATGGTTATTTGATTTGCTAAACTAATGATGCATGCATGCCTGCTTAAAAACCTGCACTGATGCATACTATGGGGTGCCATTTGTGTCAAAATTCACTTTTTTGCGATATTTAAAAAATGGGATCGATATTTAGCAAATTGCATGAAAACCAACGTTTTGTCAGTTATTTACATGAGGAAATCAATGGATGAAGTCGATGTTTAGCTTTGGAGTCGATGTTTAGCTTTGGAGTCGATGTTTGGCTTGGAGTCGATGTTTAGCCTGGAGTCAATGTTTGGCTTGGAGTCGATGTTTAGCCTGGAGTCGATGTTTAGCGTTGGAGTCGATGTTTAGCTTGGAGTCTATTAGACTAGAATTTATAGTATAATTATAATATAAATAATGGGCGTGTCTAGACGGCTAAGTCCCGCCCATTCAAAATGGCCACTTCCTTGACCATGCAAACAATGGAATAGAAACCGTTGTTGTGTCTGCTGTTAGAGATGCCTTAGCAGGAATAAGGTAATTGGGGCGAGCCTGAGCGAGCCCCACACTAGTCAAAAATCTTGTATACTTGTTTTGGTATGTATTCCGTAAATATCTTTTATAACGCTACAATGAAAAATGCGACTGACACGTGTACAAAATAAACACGCCCACCAACACTGATAACAATCATCTGTCAACTGTCAAGTAACAATGTGCTATCTTTCCCATTCTTAAATAGATCGAATAAAGAAAACACAGCTGCACTACTTTCTGTGCCTATAGCCAACTAGAGCGGCTCTGTTGTACAAACTTTCCAACTATAAGAACTACAAAGCGGTCAGTCACAAGTACCACTGAGACACAGCTGCACTACTTTTTTGTGCCTAACCGTGCAACTATAGAGCGTCTATGTTGTACAAGCCTTCCAACTCCAAGAGCCACGAAACGGTCAGTCACAAGTATTATACTGTGATCAGTAGTAGATCTGTGTAGCTTCGCCTGTTCATGCATTTTTTCAACTTGATTACTCAAATATAGTATGATAGTATCTGACAACAGCTTAATCTTCTATGTAAGAGCACATCTATAAAGTCAACTATATGCTTCGCAAAGGCTCGCCCCATCATTGTTTTACAATTTTCTAGTTACATGTATATACAGGCCGTAGAAGTTAAATCTAATTTCCAACCTCCTTATTCTCCCTACCCGTGAGGTTTGTAATCAAAATTTTCTCAGTCCCCTTCATCAGTAAAGATCATGGTTGTTAGATATATATTCCTTTCTATATAGGCAGGGCTTAGAGCATTTTTTACTTTTGACCTCAATGGCCTGGAACCGTGGTTGCATGTACATTTTTGTTAGCGTTTGTACACATGTCTAAAGCATACCAGCTGCCTGTAGTTGATGATGGCAGTACTAATAAAATCTATACAAGACAAATCAATAGATTATGAAGCATGTATGTAGCATTATAGAGACCTCGTTAACTCCATACATGTATACAAGGCTGTAGTGTAGTTGCATATGATGTCACACTGGCCTGACACGCCCACAGTTGTGTGGCAATTTCACAATTAGACTAAGAAATGTCTGAGTTGTCAAGTTCTACAGCCCTATGAATAGCAAACGATCCTGGCATTTTTTTAAAACTACAGCTGCTTTCAACGAAACTGCTCTATATTACCATATCAGTAAAAGATTAGTCTGGGGACCCGCCCCTTCCCATACACGGTATGTGAAGGGGCGGGTCCCCAGACTAATAAAAGACAGCCATTTAGAAAGGACAGTTATAAAATTTTACCTACAGACCTCGCTACAGGCTTCGGAGGTGGGAGATAATTAGATCTGATTCTAAAGCCTAAAATTATCTTATTTCTGCTAAGGAACAGCAGGCAATAACATTTACTATTCCATCACTTGCATCAGTGGTCAAGGGTAGTAGACATTTTGGAGGGGCAGAACTTAGGTCATCTAGACACACCCATTATTATTAAACTTTAATAGATCTACTCCATTCCTCGCCATTCCTAAACATCCAAAGCTAAATATTGACTCCGACGCTAAATATTGACTCCAAGCTAAACATCGACTCCAAAGCTAAACATCGACTCCAAGCTAAACATCGACTCCAAGCTAAACATCAACTTCATCCATTGATTTCCTCACGTAAATAACTGCTAAACGAGTGGTTTTCATGCAATTTTCTAAATATCGATCCCATTTTTTAAATATCACAAAAAACCGTTATAGTGAGGTGGTCTTTCCAAGGGGTTAGGGTTCTAACTCTGCAGAAAAGTGTACAAACCATAAGACTTAACGATTGTAGCTGCACTATCTGAGGTGTGATCTATTTTAGACAAACAAATACTTCATCAAAAGTGTTTTATATTTCACTTCGAAGTTTTGAATTATGCCTAAATCCAAAGATTGAAGCTTGGATGTGGTGTTTGGAGGTAGAAAAATTAATTTAATATTATCGTATTCGCCAATCAAATTATGAGCATGGCAACCAGCCTTGTCAAAGAGAAGTGCAGTATTTCTCTTTTGAACTGATATCTCTTATTGAGCTTACTAAAAACAGCATCCAAAATTTCCCTTGTCATCCAAGTCTTTGGGTGGCTATAGTATTGAACTGGAAGAGCAGAAATATCAATACCTTTAAAGCATCGTGGCTTGTTTGACTTCCATATTACAACTGGACTTTTCTTTTCTCCATAGCATTTACAATAGGAGCTACAGTACAGTAAGTCGCTGTTTTGATTTCTTTCCACAATGACACTCCCCTCCCTTTGTGCCAAAGCCAGTCTTGGGAAGACTACGCCAGTAAAATCCAGTTTCATTCACATTATATGTAATATATATACCATGGCTTTGAGGGAAATATGGCAAATATACAACCCGAACCCCGAGATATCAGCTCGAGCCCGAGGCAAAGCTGAGGGTTGATATCGAGGGGTGAGGGTTGTATATTGGCCATATTTCCAGAGAAGCCATGGTACATATAATATATTCTATAGCTAACAAAAGCAGGGATGATATGAGGGAAGATATGAGAAACAGGGAAGATATGGCATATCTTCCCCGCTTTTCAGGGATATATGGCCTATATCATCCCTGTTATCCCATTGATTTTTTTGCTAACTATGGTATATATAAAAAAGTAAAAAAAAGTACAAAATGCCTTGTGACCTGGTTATTAAGATCCTGCTGTCATTTGTTTTCTAAAAGCTGATCTTAAACTTGCTTATTCAGGTTCCATCGCAGTTCCTCTCGATTGTTGGCCCCAACCACTAAAGCAGACTAGTAAATGCTCCCACATAATCCCAACTCGACCTGTACTTGTTAACTGGTGTTAATTTCACTATAGTTACCAATCCTTTACGGTTCAATATCAATGATGTGATGCTTCCATAGTGTCATCATATGCTAGAGGCTATCATGTTTACATGAATATATGGCAAGCAGTTTTTGGAGAAACTCTATACAACTTGTACAAGAGCCGAACGATTCTTAAACCAGCTTTGCCAGTGCACTATTCAATAATGGAATAGTTGTTAGCCATATTCCTTACAATCTTTCCCCACTGTATTTGCATTTCTCACAAGACCGCAGTGGTAGCGATAATAGGCCCAAGAGTTAACAGAAGTGGCGGTTATGGTATCAAAGTTCCATTTATGCACCTGAATGCCCAAAAAACCTAGCATTGATTTGCTACAAACTAATAGACAATCTCCTTTGAATTAGACCACGCATACTCTTTGTTTATGATGATACTAATAGTGTTATGTTGTTTAAATTCCCTTCCATGATATTGACAGGATACTCAGTTATGTACATTATTTAAGAGGTGCGGTTAAGTGGTTGTTGCACAGGGTTTTCCAAGCACATTTACGATATTTCTGGGACACAATTTGACGCTCGTTGTACAGAATGTGAGGAGGCCATTCTTCAGAGCTTGGCATGCAACCAGTACAAAATCGATCCTGGTCCACGAATTTGGCCGTTACAGACCCCTTTCTAGCTAATCGCTTGCCCATGAATATCGTTAATTTTAATATATGGTAGCCGCCCATGTGCCGCCATTTTATTGGGCAAAAATGTACACAAAAAGCAGGGAAAGAGCAAAAAAGTTTCTTGTAAGTTATGATAGCTGGTTTTATTTTTATAAGCTGCATATTACCTTACCATGGCCTCATAGGACCTGATAATGTACTTTTCATGGCTTAAAAATGAATTATGTGGAAGAAATTCTTGCTCAATTCCGTTTCTCTGACGCTTTCCATACAAATTTGCCCAACAAAATAATGGTGCGTGGGCGGATACCGTAATTGTAACAAAATAATAATTTACACAGAGAACAATGGGTGTAAATTCCAACCAATTACCTAAAAGGGGTCTATATGAAAGGTGCTGGCCACTCCTGAGGGGTGGTCATTAAGCACGAGTGTTTATTTGATTAAAAAATTTCGCAAATAGTCATGTCATGAAACGTTTATGAAATGTTGAAAAAATGCATAGCAACCATCCTAGCAACGCTACACAGTGATATAAAAGCTCACGTGGCTGTCATGTGAAGTCTTTGCTAACGGCGAAGACATGTTTTTTGAAGAGAAGAAAGAGAGCTCAAAGAAAATATTTGAGTTGAGCCGATATTTGATACAGTAATTGACTTTCGAACGAAGGAATATGAGGCGAAATCGAAGAAAGACGACGTTATAACTTGCCACTAGAAGTTTTTCTGAACTTTTGAGTTGTCTAGAAGAATTGACGAAGATTTTCTCTCCCCAGCAGTGTGTGGTACTTTCTGCGAACAATTTTTTTCACGGACTTTTTGAGGTATGCTATTTATCGATAAATTGCCATGTTTTATTATGCCATACTGCATCTTTCAGTCACCAGTTTTACCTTTTTTGCCTTCAATAACAAAGAAGAAAATGAATTGTTGCCTCTAAGCCATAATAAGCTTTAGTGTGGTAGTTTTTAGAATATTCTGGGTCATTGTATGATCTTCAAACTGGCCTTCATGTACGCCCATGACAAATGAGATGTAGATTAACCTAGTTGCAATTTATGGCATACTGAACTTTGCAAGGTGTGGCACATGAGTGGTACAAACACTAAGCTAGGTTACAGTGATTATATGTTTAGTTGAAGATAAAACCATCCAGCTTTTACCACTAGACTTTACTGTTAAATGGCCGACAGGACTCTCACCAAGTTTTTTTGTGGAAGTCAGTATTTTGCTGTTTTCTGTCAGCAACATACTTTTTTTAGGTTGTTAAAGTGTTTTTATTTCATTTGTTATATAATTTAACATGTATATAAACATTATTTTAATGTTAAAAATAGTACAGAAATAAGGCTATGATTTTCTTGAGAAAAAAAATTGTTCACAGGTAGATATAAATATTAGCAGTTAGGTTAATCTCTCCTCTTTCCAGTGAACTGTATGCCTTCTTTGGGAAAACTTTTGTCTTCACGAAATAGGAAGGAGAAGAACACCATCTTCAACCAAACAAATTCCAGTACCTTTCTTCAGCTGCTGCACAGTAGGTTTATCGAAGCTGTATGACTGCGTGGATAGACCTTTCGGCTTCAAAAGCCTTTTAGTTTGTCTTTGGTTACAATTGTTTTCATATTATCCTTATACAAAATGCGCTTATCTCATGTATACTTTGTGGTCACAAAGAGGAAGCCATTTTAAAATAATTCAAAGCAATACCGTAAATCAATTTCACAATTTAATTATTGATTATTTGAGCCCAAGTAGACACCCGTGTAAGGGGGGTTCCACTGTAATCACTTATAAGCATCGATAACTACAGAGAATCATGGATAACTACTGATAACCACTGATAACCATGAACAACTACACTACTGCTAAAATACTGATACTAATAACCATTGATAACCATGGATAACCATGAGCAATCACCATGGATATCTACCAATAACCCAAAGCAGCACTGTATAGTCTTATACTCATGCAGCACTCACAACCACTGTTAACCATGGATAACCACAGATAACCATTGATGTAACCACGAATAACCATTGATAACCACTAATAAACATGGTTGTCACATGGAAGCCACACAGATCAAAGGTTTGTTGAAACAAACCACTAAATATGTAACATGGTACAGTAAAGGTGACAATCAAAATCTGATTGGCTTCAACATGATAAGCACGTTATCACATGATCCTGGTTGTATTATCTTGCATATATACTCAGTGCTATTATATAATCCCTCTGGCACTACCCTTAGGATTACTGAACATTACTTCGTGTGTATAATAATAGACAACCATGTGATAATTTATACATAACAAGGTAATTAGAAATTCAGCTAATAAACTTTAATCTACCCTAATTTGTGTCACATGTGCTCCAGTGCATGCAAGGGTAAATTTTGGTTAAGTATGAAATGGACTAATAAAGTAATAGAATAATAAATGCACTTGAGGTGCAGATCCCTTGCCGAGCCTTGAACATAATAAAAAAAAAATTGAGAAAAAAAGACTGAAAGAGAGAGAGACAGGGGAAAAAAATGGAAAAAGAAAAAAAAAAAAAAGCTCCCTATACAGGACTCAAACTCACTCAGCTGAAAAAAAAAAAAAAAAAAAAAAAAAAAAAAAAAAAAAAATTCGCGGGTGGGATTCGAACCAGGTACCCCAGGTATTACATGGTTAACATTTATAACTTTAATTTGCTAGCTAACACAATAACTAACACGCCGACTACTGTATCCCTCCCCACTACGTGGCTCGGGATAATTAGTTTACTCTGCCAGCGACTAACTGTGTCAAACTGAATATTAGAGTGCAATGGCAGAACTATTTTCTGTTAAACCATTTACAGTACGTGGCTGTATAAGGTTTTAGTGGTTAATTTCTTAGATTATGCATTTTGGCATAATTCATTATGTGGTATAAGGTATAAAATGTACTTTACTGACTGCACTCCATTAAAGGTGCTTGATGCTGGTTCACACAAACCATAATTGGTTTTATAGGTTTTCTACATTCAATATAAATATAATTCTCAGATCTATTTTGTAAAGAACAAAATTGATATTGACTAACAATGAAAATTACTTACAAGATAGAAACAGGTAAGTTAAGTCCTGGGTCAGGTTGAGACAGCTGCTAAAACTTGCTATCAGTAGATGACAATGATGTTCGGTCAACTGTGCAGCTAAATTGCTTACACGCTGCTGCATGTGACGTTCAATTACGCATGCATTATTACAATGCAATCTATATAGTCACATGAGCGTTTTCATTTGATTTACGTCATCATTCGAAGTTGTTTGTTTGCAGGCAGTAATGGTGGAAAGTATATACTTCATCTTCGAGCTAAAGTCCAGTAGTGTTCTGCTTTAATACTGGAAACGCCACCAGCTAGGTTAGAAAGTGTCTTAATGTGTAATCTAACTTCTATCAAAAGCAACAAGAAAAACTGGTTCTGTTCTTGAGCATCAAGTGTTCTTGCAGCTTAACGTAGTGGAAAAAAACCCATGAATATCTTTTTTCTCAAAAACCTTGCAGTGGATCGTTAGTTTAGTTACCTTTGATAGCATGTAGAACTTGAGTTTAAACGTAGCAAATACAAATTCCAGAGCTGTAGCATAACGGGAACACTATATACCGGAATTCGCATTAAAGGTCCAGAGAGTATCGATACAATGCTGTACTAAACTCTTTTATCTCTATTATTTTGCAGCGTTTCAGTGTTTAGCAACTTTAGCAAAGATAACTCTTTATGCAACTTGTTTAGGCTTCAAATGTTGTTTTAAACTGGAGTTATGATCAACTAAAAAGTAGCCATTTTTTTAGCTGTTGAGCCTGACCCAGGACTTAATTGACCTGTGTATTGTATAATTACCAAAATACATGTGCTTTAGTAAAGTATCAATTTTAAAGATTTCAGTAAATGCTACAAAATGTCCTTTAAAGTTCATTTTACATGTACAAATAAATAGAAACAAGGCATGCACAATGTACCTGTAAAAGTCTCGCAGACCAAAGAAATCTTTCTGTCCTGTTTTTGAGACTTCAACAATTCTCAAATAAGCTTTGGTGAACAAGGAAAAATACGGTTTTAGCCATGTGGTCACATTATCATTAACCCCATCCTTTTTTAAGCTGTCTTCTTCGGAACATATTTCACTGTAATGCAAAATTTACACCAACATGTCACTTAATGCAACTAAAGTTTAAGACTGATTTACATGACTAATACAATTATGATAATTATTTAAAATTATTTAATTGGCAAAAATGATCACTTAGTGTATTGGATGTAGGCAGGACATGTATTCTGGATTGAGGAGGGTAAACCCAAGACTAACTTTTCATTTTCAGAAAATCATTATGATTTAAGATATTACAACTCAATAGTAATTTTTTCATCACAGCTAAGTAATAACACAGTACCTCATGAATATATTAACTAGCACAAAAGTGCAAATCCCTCGCGCTCTATTAGAAAGACTTTCTTAAGCTCTCAACTGTAATTTTAGGCAGACATTGCTGGCAGCAAGATCAAAAGGAGTGGCTGATCAATAATTTAGCAATGAAAGGGTTAAAAAAAAAACACACACAATCGATCGTGCACGCACGGAACAAAAAAAAAAAACTGAAGAAAGGTGTGGTCGATCAAAAAAATTTATTTTATGGCTGAAGCATTGCTTTTGCTTAATACACTGCAACGAAGCAATTTGAATAGCGGCATTTGTTGCTCTTGCCATTCTCATTACACAGTGAAAGTTACAGCTCTAAGGTCACACCAGCTAGGAACCAAGGTACAGACTTGTGAAATTGAGATTTTAATGATCGATACTCAACCAGGATTTAAAAAAATTCTAGGATATTTATCCTGGAGCAACTTATATTTCTGAGCATTTACATCAGAAGTAATAGACAAGTGCTCTCAAAAGCTTAACTTATCGAGCCCACAAACTCAAACATGTTTTGCCACTTACAGTTCGAAGGAGAAGATGAATGGATTCAAGACCAGAATAGCAGCGAAATAGAGATCACTGGCTAACTGCTCATGAAACTTGAAGCACAGCAGCCATCAAAACTTTCTGCACTGATCGTTCAAAGTGACTTTTTTTGCTAACTCACGAACAAACGAACGAACAAACTCACAACTGACTAACGTATCCCTCGCAATGGCTTCGCCAGCGCGAGGGATAATTATACTGAATTTATTTAGCAAGTGTGCATTGTAATAAATCTCACACACATTGTGTATAAGTTGACATACAGTAGTGGACAAAAAAAAGTTAACGTTTCGTTTTTAAAAACGACCGTTTTTACAATTGAACGAAGATTGAACGGTGGTCCCCCTCTTTAGTTTAGTTTATTCAGCTGTCATAATTCTCTCTTACAGCTATACTATATTGAAGAATAAAAGTTGCAACAGAGAATTATGACAGCTGAATACACTACAATAAAAGGGGGGACCATGCACCGTTCAATCTTCGTTCCATCGTAAAAACGGTCGTTTTTAAAAACGAAACGTTAACTTTTTTTTGGCTGTAAAACATGTTTGTTAATGATTGCATCATTGTATAACCATGTACAGAGTATAGTCAGATAATTATGCAGTCATTCCCAAATTCTGCGAAGTTCAGGCAAATTCTGGGTATATGGTGATGCTGCTACCACATGTAGGTGGTGATTAGTAAGAATTGCATGTGCATGAGTACAAAAGGTACTGAAGGAAAGCATGATGAGAAGGTTTGGAGTTTTAGTTTGGTAGAGTGTAATACTCCGTATATACCAGTGTGACATGCAAACAACCCTTTTTGTGTTGTTACAAAGTCAATGTATGCCATGCATGTCGGTTGTGTAAAAGGTGTTATGTGACACTGTTTCTATATATATTTGTGGTAGATGGCAGGTATCCTTACTTGGTGTTGGCGAGGGTTGACCTTATAAAGTAAACTTGTGGTTATGCAAGATATCCTACCCCAATAGATACAGCTAAGAGTTGGTAACTCTGCTTGCCTGGGGCTGAACTCACAATGAAAGCACGTCATACCCATACATTCCGTTAGGATTCATAATGGCCACAACTACGTTTCAAGGGTAAACTATTAATTGGATCAAAACAATCACATTATTGACTGTCTATAGGCTATATAT
>JAYJLX010055128.1:0-10620 GCA_036873525.1 Chalinula nematifera | reverse complement strand
ATACTACTGTTAGTATCATTAGGAGGGAGGAGATCAGACAGGTCAGGGAATAGGAAGGAACCAATACGAACTGTGATGATTCAAGTGGCTAGTAACTTTAAATAATTTTTTATATAACTATACCTTCAGTTTCATTAAATATATCCCGGGGTAATGTAATGGAGTTCTCATCTACTTTAATACCAACCACATCACTATTAGCAGTTATATTTAACTGCACTGTGAGTACTTCTTTCACATTTAAATAAACTGTTAGAATAAAAAAAACCCTGTAATCCTTCATGCAGTACACTTTGCTGCTGGTTTGCATGAAACTGAGGGGTGTGGCTCATTAAATACATGTTGCGTTGAGTAGTATTGTGGGTTGCAACTTAAAAATGTCACAAAACGATTAACCCCACCTGGTAGTGAAGTTAACTGTAAAAAAATTTACATGTATTTAATTGATGTAATTATTGAATAATATTTCATATGTTCGCACGTCTCCATTATTAATCCACTTACATAATTCAAACAATTCTGTTGTTCCAGAATGCTCAGCAACTTTCAAAGCAAAACTGTCTAACGTCAGTAAAAGTTGGCTACCAACTTTTCTGATTTCTTCCTACACAACAAATTAACTAAAATCACTCAATGTTAAGTATCCATTACTAAAGAATGTGCAGTGTATTAATGCCTTACTCTAGTGGCTTTATGTTTTGTAGTGGCACTTGTTATAAGTACGGCTGATGCATTAAGGAAGCTCTAATATAGCAATAAATATTTCACTAGTAATATTATTTTACACTATCTCAACAGTATATTATACTAACCTCAGTGAAGGCCTGCGTTGATACATTATGTTGTGTTGCCAGAACAGTTTCAAGAGAAGTACTGAGTAGAAATACGAACTCCATTGAGGAAATATCATCAAATAAAGTAGACAATGTATCAAGACCATTAACAGGTGACTCAATTATCTGTATATAAGGTATTATGCAATTTAATGTATTTGTAATGCATGTGCATGTAACTGGTACTGTCCATACAGCTGATAATTACAGCTATTTTACTTCATTTAGAGTTTCCTTGAATTCTGGTTTAGGTTGGCAAGAAATGTTTCCCCATACACCATCGGGACCACAATATCTATTGGCTATGAAAAATTATACATGTATGTCAGTAATTCTTATGAAAACTGAATCACTAAAGTAAATAAACACTAATCTATGAATCATATACTATACACAAACTAATTATCACATACGACAGTATACAGTACATCATATACCTCGTACTGTTCCATTAAAGCATTCCTTAACTCCATTGGGTAGAGTAACATTAATACCAGCTTCAGTAAGGGGCCATACACCATCAGCTATACACATTGGATCAGCATTATTGAGAGGGGATGGGATAACAGTATTAGTAGATAATGAGGTTGTTTTGCTGTTGAAAGGTGACTCCACAGTTGAACTAAAAAGTGTAAATACAGTATGACTACTGACATATGTGAATGATAGAACAGGAGATGATGGTACTATTGCACTGCTAAGAACAATGGTTGGCAATGGATTTATGGCATTGAAAGACTGCAATATTGAGCTGTTCATTTCGTAAGATGATGGTAACAAGCCAATAGATATGGAACTAGGAGTGGACAATACAGGTGATAATGATGGCTTCATTGATATGCTGGTCAATGATGGTGATATTGAATCACTCATAGTTGATACGATTGTGGACATATTAGACAATTGTATTGAGTCAATAGTGGATGATAGTATTGTTGGGACAGTGGATGGTGATATTGAAATATTCAACATACTTGACAGCATTGCTGTTGGTCCAATTATGTTATATGATAGACTTGTTGCTGCTGTTGTCACTACTGCTTGTTCAGTAGTATTATTGCACGGTACCATTAAACAAGTGGCTCCATTGATTCTATTGATTTGATATATACTTGACTCAAACTGCGTCTGATCTTTTCCCTCTCTAGGGCAGACCCATTTCGTGTCATTACTGTACTCAGTGGATAGTGGCTGTTTATGGCAGAAGTCAATGTTGTGTTGGATGTTGCTATAAGTTATTGTGACATTGGAAACACTCCAACAGCATGTACTGTGAGAGTGTGAATTGTGCTGCTCGTTCCCACTCACCCATCTGAATCCCACCATGCTGACCTGAACCTGATTATTTTGTAAAGCAAAATTAAAGTTTGTCTCGGTGTCTACGTGTGTGTGAAGGAAAATAGGAAATGTATAATGAATTGTATAAAGCAATATTATATACCACCAATTTACTACGTACCTCCTTTGATATTCTTTTTGCCATTATCGTTGTTAAAAAATGTGGATTGATCTAGATTATTACTTTCTGGTTGACGAAAGTAACGAAGTTGCGCAATATGCGCATTAGTTCTACAATTCATATGTTCCAAATTGAATGAAATGTAACTGTATAAATAAGAGATTTATCCACATGTAGTATATGCACATATAAAGTCTAACGTACAATTTATTATGAGGACTGGCACCTTTACTTGAGGAAATGTAGGGACATGACAAAATCAATAGACATACTAGCAGTGCAGCAGCCATTATGACAGCAAGGGTTAAGTTAAGGAAACGTACTACAGATAGTTCTTGTTCCTACAGTTATATATGAAGTTGTTTATCCCATATCAGGAAGTGATGGGGAGTAGCTGAAGACTATATATATGCATATAGAGAAAGAAGTTAAAAGCATATTTGGGAGAATTACTTGGCTGAGTGCATGATACTCATGAATGTGTTATAATTGTTCCAGGAACTAGACCAGGAGTATATTAATGAGCCATTATACACATGGAATGCATTTATGCAACTTAAATATCAATATCTTTTATTGCGTATACTAATAAAAAAATATTGATGTGTTCAGTGTACGTATATACAACGTGCATGGCTGGCCTAAATTTTTTTTTTTTTATGGAGAGTTGCATCAACTAATAAAGTTGCTCTTCAGCAATGTCCAAAACAAAATATAAATATAAATTGTAGAACTAATGTGCGTATTGTGCAACTTCGTTACTTTCGTCAACCTGAAAATAATAATCTATAGATCAATCCACATTTTTTTAACAACGATAATGGCAAAAAGAATATCAAAGGAGGTACGTAGTAAATTGGTGGTATATCATATTGCTTTATACAATTCATTATGCATTTCTTATTTTCCTTCACACACACATATAGACACCGAGACAAACTTTGATTTTGCTTTACAAAATAATCAGGTTCAGCATGCAGCTAGGTCAGCATGACGGTGGGATTCAGATGCATGGGTGAACTGATGGGAGCGAGAAGCATAATATAAAGCTATAATGGTGAAAGGAAACTATACGACATATAATGGATGTACTAAATACATATAGCTGATGTATATGGGACCCTTCTTGATGTCATTAAATATGGGCTGCATGTATGGATCACCTTTCAATGGGTTCTATAGGCAGCTTCATTGAAATGCGATACACTGGGGTTACCCGCACAACTGCATGGAATGGCATTAATTTCAAACTAAGAGAAATTTTTTCATGTAAATGATATTATGGTAAACAAAACAACACAACACAGCAAAAGTTATCTTGTCCTGCGGCATTAATTTTAATTAAAATGGGGAGACAGCAGCAATAATAATGGTATATACATGGATGCATGAATAATTTTTTGCTATTAGGACACACTGGAATAAACAGGTTCATCATTACTACTCCCATCATTGCTATTAACTGTGCAGTAGCCATCTCATAATGATTATCAGTTGGTTGCTGTCCGTAACTATACCGTTGATGCAATCATCATATCATGTTCACCATGGAAGGAATGCCATGCAGGTTATCAGAATTACAAATTACAGTGGCGGCGGAGTATATGTATTATAAGGAGACAAAATTAATACTCGTTATATATACTATGCCATTTCCTGCATGCTAACGAAAATAGTAAGCAAGTACATGTGACTCAGATAGCAGTTGTCATGCATGCCGCATGCACGTCCATGCTTGGTTATATACAGTAATTTAATACTCATTACACATTCCACTGACTGCTTCTTGATTACTGTCTCAGTTAGTGTTTGTATACATACATGAATGCATTGTATACCAGAATACCTACACATGTCCTGCATGCCTATATACCTGTATTACGGTTTAATGAACCTATTGTTTCAGTAACTCCAGATGACACAGCATATCATGCTGGAGGAGTACGTATAAGCTATATATGATGACTTCATTAACTATATAAGGTATATATAACCATATATAAGAAATTACACTATTCCAATTAAGGCAAGCTTCTCTAACCACTAGTATATATAAACATATACATCAATTACAGACATGAGTGCTCACTCAATATGGATTACTTCATGCAGTATAACTGCATGACAAGTGATATGATACTACTGCATGCGCTGTATGATATATGATATATAGCATATAATTAATTAAGGTACTGAGTGACAATTAAGTTTAAGGTATCATAATAGGAAAGCTATATAGGCCAACTTAAAGTAATGATGGCATATACATTATTTTCACAATTATCATAAAAATAAACAAGGAAACAAGTAGCCAGGAAGAGCATGCATGATCATGCATGATCTACTATATTCCCATTGATTTACACTAAGTAGATCATGTCGTATGGGAGTTGCCGTAGACTTTAAATGCGATGGCCATATGAAGCCAGCAGCTTCACATGTCCACATGCTATAGTAGATAAGCACTGTGATTACTGCGCATGAGTATACATTAGGCATTATGTTGAAATTAGTCAGTGTATTTGATTGAATTATAATTAGCTGGGCTGCTACATGCTATATAATATAGATCTAGTCCAATTTACTAAAATTTAAAGTGGTCAGTCAGTATACGTCCAGCCATAGGCTGACTATATAACCAAAGTCATACAGCTAGGAATCAGATCAGGCCAGGCCAGCCTGATGCAGATGAACTGTAGTTGATATTTCAGTCTCGCTGTTGAATGAGCTCTCCCAGCATGGCAGCTAGCCTGGGAGTTGATTTTTAACATGCATGAGTCTTTACTCTATGAAAGGTATTGGGAGTGTAGCCTATTAAAAACACTGATGTCTACACCATAATTATGTGTATAGAGTCTATATACATTATTAATTCATTATTCATTAAGAGGGCTGGGCTGGACTCAGTTCAATTTGATTGTAAAGTGAAAAAATACGATACCACGACGTCTTTGAGCGGAAATCTGAAATTGTGTAAACAATTTGCATTGTTTTAATTTTTGTAGCCAGAGCCCAGAGGCATATACAAAAATAAAACCACAATGAAAATTTCCCATTTTATGGTATCATTATTCATGTATCGTAAAATCTGTCAGATGGCCTAAAACAAGGACAATATAGTCTATTGCATGTGTTTATGTCCTACCATACTAATCATATAATCACTTCCATAATATTTTGAATTGTTGGTTATACCGTACTAGCGGGTGAATTTGGCAGATTTTAAATTCGGTGATGGTTTCAACATAAGTTACTGCTATTATTTTTGCAAAAATGCTGAAATACACATATACGCACACATGCGTGTGTCACAGATCACCAATAATGAAGCTGCCAATTATGTTTTTTTTTTATAATAATCGCTAAATATTTTTGACCACCAAATATACCTACAATGTGGTACATTGGTACACCGGCAAAGTTAGGTAATAAACTTTTATAACTAGGTCATACTCCACGCACTATTAATTACTCGCTTATTCGTATCCAATAGGTATATATGCTACTCTACATAAGGAACATGAAGTCAGGATCGGGATGGAGAACTTCTTCCTATAAAGCTTGTAACAAATTCTTAAATTTATAATCAATTTACGACTTGAGCCCGCCTTAAGATGTAGATTGTGGGAGGATGGGTGTGGTCATTACACCCATTATAACAATGCCATGTCACGGGTTAACGAAACCATCATCAATCACTCGGCTAGTTACTAACAATTATTAAAATTAATGTTGAGGGAACTAAGTGCTAAGCATGCATGTCAGACATTGATACATGAAAACTATCTACATTACTATAAACCCATGTGGTTTGATTAGTCACTAGTGTTATAAAGTACTGGCAATCTAACAATCTTGGTACATTTTCCACATTATTAATTGTCAGTATTATCAATTAAAGTTATTATGTTTAATTAATCGATAGTGTCCCCTGTATACTTCAATTCATCATTTCTGCCTCTGCTCAGGCAATAGTTAGGGGAAATGGAATATTTGGTTGGACTCCATGATAAAAGGATAAAAGGAACGTCACTAATAGTTTCTCAGCTATTGTTTAAATTACATTATTGCGTTTTCAGGTTTTTATCTTCGTTTTAGTAGATATTAAATGTTTGTTAACCTTTTTTTGTTTCCAATTAATTTCTATTATACTATCATCACCAGACAAGAAGGATCACGGCTTACTTCGAGTAACTCAGGAGCACCACCTTAAAATTGACCCTGATATTGTCCAGACACCACAGCCTAAAAGAAGAAAGATATGAGTTATGCCATGGCTTCGAGGGAAATATGGCCAATATACAACCCGAACCCTGAGATATGAGCCCGAGGCGAAGCCGAGGGCTGATATTGAAGGGTGGAGGGTTGTATATTGGCCATATTTCCCTCGAAGCCATGGTACATACTTGCTGATGAAGTTCCACCATCACTCGCATACAATCAGCACTTGCTGATGAAGATGCCTTTATAAGAAAAGCACATTGTCCACCTACTGAATAAATGATAGAATAATATTAATTATTCTCCAGTCTCAATTAGTTTTTATTTGTAGTAATAAAATTATTAAAAGTTATTATAAATTAAATGGCTGACACAAACTCAGTAAGTAGACAAAAACATGCAGGTCCTATAGTTTAGTTATTAGGTTCTTCTTCCATCAGCAGGCGGTGAAATCAGCTCCGCTTACCTCTCCAGTTGAAAAGCTACGTGAAGCAAAGCAGCTTAAAGAAGAAGGAGCTAGCTTATTCAAAGCCGGGGAGTGGAAGAAAGCAGCCAGGAAGTATCACTATGCTTTAATGTACGTTAAAGGTCTATTAACTACCCTAGAGGACATCAAGAGTATGATGGGTGCTCCCAGTAATAGTGATATTAATCCGTTTGCTGAGAAGCTTACCCCAGAACAAAAAGATGAGGCAACAAAGCTCAGTACTGCACTATCGAATAATTTAGCAGGTACACTACCTACCTACATACCTAGCTACTAGTCAGGTGCCCCGTCCATTCGCTTCCAGTAATGGCTTCCAGTAATATGGCCTGGAGAACATAAACTTTCAATTTGTACACGCTGCAACTATAATACAGCTGAATCAGATAGCTTGATTTTAAAACGTCATGAGCCACACCCACGTATCTCATTTTTTTTGATTACAAGCCCGTCCCTTCTGAGCAAAACATCATCAACCACAGCATTCCAATTGAACAAGTGGAGAGTTTACGCTCTCCAGACCATTACTGGAAGTGAATGGGCGGGGCACCAGACTACCTAGCTACTAACTAGATACAGCCTGTAGTCTTCACATTGCCAAACCACACCCTCTGGCAGGACTATAGTCCATCCATATACTCCATTAATTATAGATGAATAAGTATGTACATTATAATAGACCCTTTACAGGAAAGCATTTTAGCTTTAGTGGATTATTTATGTACCTTCATAACACATTTGTAGTAATGCGGCCAATGCATTTCGAAATACAACTTTGCATGGACAGAGTGATTGGAGTTTAGAATGTTTCATTACCGGATAAAACAGCTGCATTTACAAATGAAAGAGCTAAAGTATATTATTTGCCACTCTGTCCATGCTCAGTGGCTCAAAATGGCCGCCGTTCGTCAAGAGTTCAGTTATGCTCCATGTTACGCCCAACTGCAAAGGGTCTATAATTGGAATATGGTTATGTGGACCCCTCCCTTTGTTATTGTATACCGTATACTGGTATATTTTGGAGGTTGGAAATATCTGACGAATTCAACCCAAACATGAATGTGTTTTAACATGGATTTTAGAGTACTTAGGGGAATATAGTTAGTATCGTAACCGAAAAAATTGGCGTTTTAATGGGCAAGCGACCTAATATCAAAATGGTGGAAAAATTTGGCATTTTTCAAGTGAATCCTCCAAATTCACTAATATCTTTTGCCTCCAAATAAACCAGTTTACAGTAATTTAGGAAACACCCTCATCCACCTGAAGCACCCATGCATTAACCAAACTCATCTAGCTTGTTTTAAGTACTGTAACATACTGTTTGCATGGCCAAAGAATACTCACTGGTTATCGTATTATATCTATCTATAGTTTGTATGCTAAAGCTGGAAAAGTGGGACAATGCAGTGAAACACTCGTCAACGGTTAGTTTTGAATGATTAGTGTCATAAATGATTGTTACAATACAGTTGTGTATATACTAAAGTGTGTTCATGTTGAGTTTAGGATTTTAGATATTAATTCATCTAAAATTCATTGATTACTCCCACTTTCACTTATCAATACTGATAATTATTGTGCAATAAATCTCAATGAATAATGAGCAAACCTTAATACATATATTATACTGTAATATATTATGCTATATCATGACAGGTATTAGAATGTGAACCAAATAACGTGAAGGCATTATATAGGAGAGGAACTGCACTAATGAAGATGGGGAGACTAGACGAGTGTAAGGAAGACCTACAGCAAGCTCTAGACTTGGACCCCACTGGTAATAACAACTGTCTCTGTCTCTCTCTCTCTTTCTCTGTCTCTCTTGTTTATTAGAGGTGGGCGATTCTGATTCCTGAGTATTTAATTATAACTTGAATCGTACTTTTATCGAAAGAAAAAACAGGAATTAACAATACAATTCCAAATTAAACCACACCCTTTAACGCTAATAATATTAAATAAACTAGTAGTTATTTGCTAAACTTTTCTTTTTTGAGTACTGTAATTTTAAAATTCTATTAAAAACAATAATAAATGTGGGCAGAAGTAAAGTGCTCAGAATCAGTATTCAATTGATCCATCAATTTTTAGCTATAAAGTATTCATAATCGAATCCTTTGCTAAAGTTATCGCCCATCTCTAATGTTTATTAGTATAAAATTGATATTGAATAAGTCATGTAATAAGTGGGTGTAACTGCAAGAATGATCATCGTGAGAGTATACTCACATGAATAGAGCTGGTAAGCTTTCGATTACGCTTGCTATGGATTCGACACTGACTATGAACCGCTTCATGAGTAAAAATGGAATATCAAAATAAATTATTCGGAGTAAATTATGACAATTTATCATTTTAAACTACTGTAGAATCACTTAAGAATTGGAATTTGATAATTTTGCAGAGTTCTTTTCCGCAAGTTATTAAGTGTTTATACAGCTGAGTACACGCATGCGTACAGATACATAATACTGTAGTACTTACAGCTATATAAACCTGACACACAAAACATTGATAACACACTGGGTATCATATTGGTATTTATCTTTATCTGAGCGAAACACTTTATGGAGACAATTAATCCTTTTTGGGAGAGTGTGGATTTATATGAAATATTGATTTTGGAATCGGATGAACTATTGATTTGGTATCTGATTTTTGACTTGAAGAATTCCCCCTTTTGAGTCACGCTATGTCCTCATCACAGAGTATCCAGTATTGGAGTATATATATACTGTATGTTGTATGTTTATTTATTATGTATAATTTATTTATTGTATTGTTTTGTTAGATCAATCCTTAAGGAAGCAATATGGAATCCTTCAAGAAATGCTAAAGAATTACTGGAAAGAGGAGAAACAGAAATATCAGAAGATGTTCCAAACAGAGGAGGGCGGCGCCCCACCAACATAAAACAAGTGATTAAGATAGTTGTTTTTGTGTGGACATGTAAAATGTTTACTTAAACTTATTTACATGTACTTCTGTTATTGTCAACTGTATAGTACATGTACTTAACATTGCTGGCTGTATTTCATGTACAGTTCTTATTTTAATCATACATTGTATACCTACCCATATTGTTACACCTACTTCCCATCCCCCCCTATCTAGACTCCATGTTTGTTTAAATTGTTTATTGTTGAAATTGTCTTATGATGTGCCTTGAGAATTAGTTTACATGCAAATTGGTCACTTGTATCATATGCTTGCAGAGTTATTAAGCGTGTGAAAAAAAATTTTCTTTGCTTTAAAAACTTTTTTTTTGAGAAAGTATCAAAACCAAATAAAACAAATATACTTCAAATGATAAATAATTATATCAAAGTAATATATATGTTTCTGACTGGTAATATTACATGATGACGATCTCTAGAGTGTTACAACTATTAACTAATAAGCATGAAAGTAAACTAAAATGGTTAAACTGTAGAATGATAAGTGAATGCTGGGTGTATGCTGACTGAGCAAAACAAGTGTTCGCTGCTGGCTTCTCAGTACTCCTGAAAGGGATAACCAGGTGTATCTTCTGGCATTCCCGTCAACTGTGCCCTGCAAATAAAGATAGATTTAAAGCAATCAATGCTTACCATAGTGTATTGTTTGATGTACTCACC
>JAYJLX010055117.1:0-10625 GCA_036873525.1 Chalinula nematifera | reverse complement strand
TGCATTTACCTATACGTATACAGTACAGTGGTCGAAAAAGGACACTTTGGAACCCTATATAAACTGAAGTGCTTTGTCCTTTATAGAGAGGTTGTCCTCTTCTCCTGGATAACTCTTTCCACTATAGGAGGGGAAATACGAGTGTATGATTCACTGTGTGATGTTGTAGAACTGTTTCCACATTTAAAAGATTAACCAAAACAAATTAAGTATTAGCTTCGGTTCAGCGACAGAACAATTACCTCATTATGTATTACATCAGATGCATCCTTTAGTCATCCAGTTAACCAAGCAAAGCTTCGTGAGCACCTACTTATTGCTTAGAGTCTACTTTGTTCTCTGTTTTTCCTAGCTTATGACACCTTAAGATATTATTGTTTATTCAATGGATTCTACAAATATTTAATGGTTAAACTTTTTGAAATATCACAAATAAGATAGTTTTTTAATAATAAACATTCCATTATTACAACACTATTATTACAGTACAATTGTTATTCGAGAATGCTAGTTATTCCAGCTGCATTAAATCCATGCACTATTAGCTGTGGCTGAGAACAGAAGTATTTCGATGATCCAATGGTTTCATTATTGTTGGTCGCAAATCCACAGATTCATCTACCCCAACTGCTTCAGAATAACGAAAGCATACCAATTTAGAAATTGACGTTTCATGAAATCCTTGGCTGGTTTATTTATACTAACGTCGAGGGGTTGAAGTCTGTCAGTACAGTTTGGGGGGATTAATACATAAAAGACTGTTCCAGAATTTCAAACACTTTGTCAGTACACTGCCCCCAGAATACATCAAATGGAACAAGAGCTGGATACGTAGCACGGAGATTCCTCTGTGTTATTCACATATGGTAGTATGATTGATTTCACATACTCAATTGACGTCTTCTCATTACTCCAATGGTTGCTGGTATAGGTGAGGTGCCAGTCGTCAGGAAAAGACACATCTTTTGGAAGGCACTTTTATATAAGCTGAAGGGGGAGGAGCCATGGAGCAGGCAGTGATTTACTTTTTATCATCGATACCATCAATTTCCACTCTTTTGGTTCCTCTTTTTTCCATTGTCCATGAGGAAGATGGATCATTGCCGTGTCATCCCAGTTTGTAATCAGTTGCTCTGGGATTTCCTCCATTTTAACGATGAAAAATATGTCCGCCATAAAGGTTTCTTTTAAACTTGTAAAAACATTGGGGGTCAGTTTGGACATGGAATTTGCCCTGCGCTCATCCTCCAGTACGAGCCCATTCTTTATTCAGCGGCACTGGGCCACCAAAGTCACTTAATGTCATTTTATCATGTTTCATTACCAGTGCTCTGCCAACTCCCTACGGGTGTTTAATTGATTGCAAAACGTATGTCACGTTACGTTTATGAAATGTTGGAAAATGCATAGCAACCACCCTAGCAATGCCACCAAGTGCTATAAAAGCTCACGTGGCTGTCATGTGAAGTCTTGCTTGACGTGTTTTTGAAAAGAGAGCTCAAAGCAGATACTCGAGCTGAGCCGATACTGTATACAGTTATCCACTTACGAACGAAGGAATGAAGGCAAAGGAAGATAACTAGAAGTTTTCCTGAACTCTTCAGTTGTGTAGAAGGGACGATGAAGGTTTTCTCTCCCCGGCAGTGTATGGCACTTGCTACTTACAATTTTTTTACACGGACTTCTTTATTCATTACTAAATTATCGTGTTCTTTATGCCTTACTGTGTCTCTTACTCACCAGTTTTAGCTGTTTTAGCCTTGAATAACAAAGAAATAAATAACTATTGCCTATATTATACTGTTAAGCCATGAATAAGCTTTAGTGTGGTGGCTTTTAGAATCCTGGGTCACTATCTTGGTCCTGACCTACCTATGCCGGATAGTTGTGACGCTGAATAGTTATAACTCTATATTGTGTTTATGACATTAAACTAAGCTTTACAACAAGCTGTGCCAGTGATACAAGCACTTAACTCGGTTGTAGTGACAGTATTTATCCAGCATGAGACTTTATAACAAGAGCTGTGTACATTTTCAGTATGTCTCGTGCCAACTCTGGCAGTAAACGTACAACTGATGATGTATATATACTTGCACTTCGTGTAATTCTTTCGTTTCTTTACTTTGATAGAATTATAGAAGCAAAGACACACTGGCCTCAATGTATCCGGCAAGTTGTGGTTGGAGGAAATGGCTGTCCTCAAAATGGCCGACAGGATTTTTCATGTTTTTTTGTACAAGTGCCGTTTTCTGTCAGCAAGATACTTGTGCTTAGACATAATATACCCTGTTTGAAGTATTTTTGTTAAAGAATTTAATGTGTATAAACATGTTTTAATGTCAAAAATAATATAGAATTATGAGTGAGATTATCCTTGCAAAAAAAATTGTAAGTAAGTAAATCCTGATACTCGAATGTAGGTAAGCCTTTCCTCTTTCTAGTGAACTGCATGCCTTCTTCGGGAAAACTTCTGTCTTCATGCAATACAAAGGAGAAGAACACTACCTCCAACATCACAATTTCTAGTTCTCTTTTTCAGGTGCAGTGCAGTAGGTTTATCAAACCTATATGGCTGCGTGGGTAGACTTTTCGGCTTCCAAGAGCTCTAAGGTTGTCTTTGGATGGAACTGTTTTCATAATAGCTTTACACAATATGCGCTTATCTTCTCTAAACTTCGTGGTCAGAAAGAGGGAAGCCATTTTAAAATAATTCAAAGCAATACCGTAAATAAATTTCGCAATCTGACAACTCAATAAACACCCGTATCCCACCACCACACTACTACTTATGGCTGCTTGGTGTTCTCTCTTGAAGCATGTCGTCAAGTTTCTTCCCGGTGGCCGACCTCGGGTTTTACCAGGCAAACTTGTTACCGGTTCAGCTGAGGTACCGGGAACAGTTGAGTTAAATTGCTCTCTGTTATATGCTTTTATCCAGTCACGATCGCTACTATCCTTGACTCCTTTATCCTTCAAATGCTTCACAGCCTTCGTTACACCATTCTCTAAAGCATACCTACCGATTGTTGCCTTGTCTTCTGGTGAAACTTTCATATAGCTACCTCTGGGGTTTTTCTTGCCTTGCGTGTTCTTTGGCTGGTTTCGGGTGGGTAACTGGCTTGGCTCGACATGAGTTGAAGATTCACGACATTTAACTTTCTTAAAGTACTCCATGAATACCGGTAACTGATGCGCAACGTGGTGCGTGAGTGTGCAGTAAGCAATGGGTTAAAAGCTAAATTTCGTGGATTCTTTTCACCCAAGAATTTAACGAAATTTAATACACCTAGACGCGTATGGTATTTAGCTGCACGGTTGATTGAACATCATCGTCTACTACTGATAACAAATATTAGCAGCTATCTTAGCAGACTTAAGTTACCTCTGTAGTAGTTAGTGCTAGTTAGTAAGGTATATAATAGTACAGCTTATCACACTTCCCCCCTTGTAGAGGATACATTGTCAGTGTAAAGGGTTTAATAACTAGATGAATCCATTGCATTATTGGGGCGAGCCTTTGCAACAAACATGGCACATTGTTGTGATTCTATGTTCTAACACATCATGTTTGTATGTTAAGTAATCATCTCATCAAAGATCTGATGCATTTAGTTATCTTCACGCTAATGGCATGTCAAAGGAAGCAGTTAGGACTGTATGGCTACAAGGAATTACTTTACTAAGGCTCTGGCACTTGAGCTTGAAGCAACCAATTGATAAGGCCTAACAACATTCCACCTAGAAAAGCTATCAAGTATATGGTATATTCGGTATAAACAGATAGACAGAGTGGGTTAGCATATAGAAGCATACATGAAGATAGAAGAAATTTAGCCAGCATCTACACATAATACAAGCTAATGCTTCATTGTATCACTTGTGACTGACCGTTTCATCGCTCTTCATAGTGCAGCTGGAAAGCCAGCTTGTATAACAAAAACGCTCTTTGATTAAGCCATTAGCACACAAAGTAGTGCTGCTGTGTTTTTTTTAGAAAAATGGCAATCATAGCCCAGACTTAAACTGGGTGTGTTTACTTGGTGCATGTGGCAGTCGATTTCTTCATTGTAGTGTTATAGATCTATTGCGGATTGCGTACAAAGACAAGCATACAACATTCTCGACTAGTGTGGGGCTTGCCCCAAAAATCATAATACCGTGTGATTAGACGGCCGGGGGTTCTTGGTAAGTACGGGGTGAACGACGAGGACCCGGAGGTGGGGCTGCTGTAGTGACAGGTGTGGTTGACAACGAAAATATCTGGTAAGTACAGATCAGATGATACGTTGGAATGATGGCGGTTGCTACCATAGGCGGCCGTAGAATAATACAGTCACCCAGGCGGCTATAAAATTTATTAAATCAATTAATTAAATTGGAGGTGTGGTTAATTTTTTTTTATTAGATATCTATTCATCCTTTTTTGCATTATCATGAGTTTGAGCAAACTCGATCACCAATTCATCCACGTTACTCCACAGTTTCGAGGAGAGCCCCAAATTGAAGTCTATCGTCGGTCATTGTGGAATGCAGATAGGTTTTTATCCTTCGAAGGGACGAGAACTCCTCTCCGCCATTGCTGAGCTCACACCTAACTACTTAATAGGCCCAACAAATAGTGGGAAAACATCTGTGAACCTTGGAGAGATGGTCGTAAATATTGTGGAAGGTGTTACTCCCTTAAACCTTGTTCAAGTAGGTATGTCCTTGCCATTGCTGACCCGGAGGAAAACGCCTGTTCACTCAACTCATAATGGAGGAGAAATGGCCGGAGAGTAGTGGTTTGCAGAAACACAGCAGAAGTTGGTATTAACGCCTCTAGGGAATGAAGAAGGGACATATTGAGTTCACTAAACCTATCATTTAGCTCGGTAAGTAGTACGTCTATTGTAGAAAAGTACACTCCAGTACGATACTCTTCACATCTCGTTTCCCTTGTAGTTGTTAAAGCAGTATCAACGACAAAACTCTCTAATTGTCTTCTAGACGCCCTGGGCGAAGAAACAGTGATCTCACATTTCTCAGCCAGTAAAACAGCTACTTCCCATAGACTCCTCCATTCTTCATCTGACAAGGAACTCAAGGTAGTCTTGGTAGCACTGATACATGAAGCTGCAGCAGCATAATGAATGACTTCTGACTGTAGAAGTTTAGACAGATTGTTGGTAACGGCAAAGATTTTCTCTAAAAGGAGAAGGAAAGGGAATGACTTTATCTGATGAAGTAATCCTCTGGCTTCTATTGCTCGATCACTACTGTCATCTCCGATCTCATCCAGACTGGCAAGTATAGCAGATAGAGAGGTGAGGACAGCTTTAATTGATGTATACCATCGTGTGTCCGATAGCTTTTTAAGCTGGGCTACAATAGAGCCAAGCTCTTGTTGTTTCTTCATGAAAACAGCATGAGGGATAGAGGAAGAGAGATAGTTATAGAGGGTTTGAACAAGAGAGAAAAATTCTGAAGCATGATCCAGAGTCTTACAAGAGTCTACTAATGCCAGATTGAGCTGATGAGCTTGGCAGTGGATATACACGGCCTTACATCAGTAAATCTCTTCCTGACTCCAGTATTACATCCAGACATCAACGAGGCTCTGTCGTAACACTGATTGACACAATTACTGGCATCCAGATCCATTTCCCTGAGACCAGCCATGATATAAGAGAATATTGCCTCTGAGTGTTCATCACGCTTTGTAAACGAAATGAACCTTTCATGAGTGATGCCACTGTAAAACAGGACAAGAGAGAGTTGCTCTGACTTGCTAACATCCTTGGTCTCGTCTGCCACAACAGTATACAGATTGTAGCTCGGCTTTAATCATTGTACGAACCTTGTTAGCAAGGAAAGATATTAGGCTATTCTGAATATCATGCACATAGCATTCCTCGGACCAGATGATAGCTTCTGTATTACGATTTCATTGTTCCTGCTCAGAAGTATCATTAACGCTCGGAAATTTCCCACATTCCCAGTTTTTTCCATGAGACTTTCATTTGCCAAAACCTCTCGGTGTCCACGAAGAGCCAACCCTTGCTGACAGCAGAACAGTATGCTCTCAATGATGGTCTTCACATAGATCCTGTTCTCTTCTATGGTGCGGGAATGTCCTCTCTCAATCTGTACTGCTACAGAGGTGTTACTACCTACAGTTGCCTGATACTGTTTCCATGACAGTACAGCTTCGTGGTGCTTGGAGCAAGAGTTCCCATGTGTTGTCAAAATGCCCGATTCACCTCTAGCATTTTTCCAATCACGGAATCCAGTACTAACGATTTGGGGCTACACGAAAAAAACGGCAGGGAAAACAAAAGGCGGCATCTTGTTCTACTGAATACTCTATCCACTCATATTCAGCATACCAGCTGGCTTGAAAGCTCCTTTTGGTGGAACCAAAAGGACGGCTAGGATATTGCATACCAGTCGGCTGTTCAGGTGCTTCACCCTTGTTCTGCGCAGGAGGTTGCTGAATGGAGGAGCGGCTAGCCACTTGTGGAGGGATAGAATGACTGGACGCCAGTGAATCCAAAGTGGTAGAAAAATCTGAGGAACTTGAGGAAGTAACTAAAAAAAAAGACAAGGTTTATGAAAATAGCAATTGTTGGACTGCCTACCAATGGTACTACTAGTGGGAGTAGTAATAGGAGTAGTGACAGTAGTAGCTGGCCTCTTGCCATCAAAGAAGATTGGGTGCGCTTAGGCATCTTCCTCAAGTACCTTAATCCTAAACAGCTGCTATAGCTAATTGCTATGTAAACTTAACATGTGCATATGCATGCTGTGAATTTAATTTAGCTTATTAAATCTAAAAAAAAATTGATAAACTTAATAAACTTAATCCTTTCAAGGCCAGTGCTTGTTTTTGTGCAGAAGATTTTATCAAGGAAGGTTAGTAAAGCATAACTATAACATTTTTGAATCACAAAAGGTATTTTTTAGCTCAGGCAAACTCAACCCAGGCTCAGCCTGTGCTTGCCTGGGTTTGTAGCCGCCTATGGTTGATACAAATGATGTATGATGTATGTGGGCGATATGTCGACGAACGATTCAATTGTCAGACAATTATTGATCCTGTACAAACATGGACCTGTGATTACTTCCACCTGTCCTGGTATTGCCACCAACACATTGTCTTGTGGTTGGATTTGACGTATTGTGATGTTGCTTCTGTTGAGTGTTTGAGCTCCACTTTCATGTTGATGTCTGGCTGTAGACAGGCCTTTGTCCAAATAACAGCTGTGAGATACCGGTTGTGGAGTGTCGGGTTATCCGGTACTTGAATCTGCAGGCGGTCATGGATTGAGCCTGTAGTGTTTGTTTGTAGGGCAAAGACTGTACCGCTCGTTCGGCCTACCCATTCATGGATGGGTGGTAGGGTGACAATGTTAAGTGGCGGATTCTGCATGTAGGCCCATTGTCAGTCACCAGTTTACGAGGTAGACCATGTATCACAAGTATTGAATGTAACAGAGCTATGGTTTTGGAAGTGAACATCCAATGGACTTCAAGACGTGGCATCTACTGGTGCCAGAAACATAGAGCCAAGCCAGCACATGTATCCTGGTCCAAGGACGAGAGGGCCAATCTCATGACTGAAGTGGAGCTAATGCAGGTGCTGATTGGTGTTGTAGGCACGGCTCACAATTCTTCACCAGCTCTTTTATATCTTAGGCCACCACACATAGCTCCTTGCTAGCAATTTCATACGAGACATACCAATGTGGGTGTCATGTAGTTCATCGAGAACTGCTTTACGTAGGAATAATGACTTGCGCTCCCCGCAGGAGACATTCACCACGCTTAGCTCTTGTAAAATACGGTTTCAGCTGTTCATCGTCAACAGCCCAACCAGTTAGGACACATTGTTGTACCCGAGCGAGGATCAGTGTCTGTCCATTCACGGTGGTGGATCAAGTGGATCATTTCACCTGTCAGTCCATTGGTTTCAGTAGTCACTGGTATGGGTAACCAACTTAATGCATCGGCATTACTCAGTGATTTACTACTTATAACGAATAACGAATTGAATACTGGTAAGCTCAGTGCCCATCTTTGAATTCGTGGAGAGATCATCTGCCTTATGTTCATTGAAGATAACGGCTGGTGGTCTGAATGGATTTTGAATTGTCTTTCGCTCAAGTAGTTGTGAAACTTCTGTACTCCGAATATCACTAGTAATCCCTCCTTCTCCAGCTGTAATTCTGTGTTTAATGTACGAGACGTATACGCTATTGGCCTTTTCTCCATGATGTGGGATAGAACTGCCCCTAATTCATGAGGAGAGGCATCACAACTGAGTAACAGAGGCTTTGATATTGAACCACTAAGGAGCTTTGTTGTAAGGCTTTCTTGGCCAGCTGGAAGCATTGCTGTTGGGATTTTACCCACTTCCATTTAGTCTGTTTAGGTAGCAGTATATATGTATATGTGGGTATGTATATGTACAGGAATATATTGTGTTGCCTCCCATACGTTAGCTAATGTTTGCGAAAGTCATCATTACTCCCAACCGAGGTGCACCCCTGGCACTAGTCTATGGATATGGTAGCCAGGTTAGAGTCATCCGGGGATGACTCAAAATCCTACATTCTAAAACTAAAACGGGTGGTGGAGTCTGAGCAAAGGATATCTCCGATCGAAGTAACAATACCACCTTGTAGTTAGTCACCAGTACTCTTGGGAAGTATCCACTAAGCGGGATCACTATGATCTTAAACAAAAGCACTTAGCTTAGGCTCTTATTATACACAACCGCCAAAGTCTGTGTTACAAATATCTCGGACCATCCTCAAATGGTACAATTCACTACTTAACACTACATGCAGTATTTATTTTTACACAACCACTTGAGGGAAAGTCTGTATTACAAATATTTCAGACCATCCTCAACAGGTACATGGCTTCATACCAATGCTTTAGGGTACATTACCTGATAATACATGCAATAATGCACGACGTTGAGGTAACGCCGGAGTTAGCTCGGGTTATCCTCTACGAACTAGGTGGTTTTTGGTTGGTAATCTCTACTAGGGAGGTCTTAAAAATGGGTCAGAGTCTGAGTGCAGAACTGTGTTGCTAGGTCTCTGACTCACGGCCAGTTATATACAAAAACACGCACATAAAATAAAAGCAATACGTGTAGGTTATGATTGTATAAAAGTCACTGTTTTTCTCTCCCTCTAGAAGAGTAAGGCGGACTCGAACAATATGCGGACCTGGAGTACGACTCGTTCCGCTTAGGGCAGTCCAACTCTGGCAATAGCGGTCTACCATCTGTTCAATTTATGACTGCCGAACCTAATGCTCAGCAATTGCCGGTACGACTATTATGTAGAATGCATTAATTGTTATTGTTGTTGTTATTGATTATTATTATTATTATTATTATTATTATCTATTATTATTATTATTAATGTTGTTTTATTGTAGTTTTATTTTTATTTAAAAATTTTTTTTCTTCATCCTTCAATTATAATCAAAGAGCCAGCCCAGCCCATATGATGTCATAGGAGGGGCTCATGCACACACTAGCACTGTGTGTATATAAATCAATCAATTAATATAACTTTAATTACAGCATTGCATTACATTGGTCCTGCAGCCGCAGAGAGCACTGGTTGTAAGAATTTTTGCTGAAATGCAGCTCACTGTGAGCGGTTTGGACCTGCAGAATTTATCTTCTGGTGGAATTTGTGATTCATTGAGCCCACTCTCCCCATACATCGATTTTTCTATGTCCTGCTTTGCAATAATTTTTTTTATAGTACGGACCAGGAACTCGAGATAATCTGATTCTCCAAGTTTGGCAGCATTTGCTAATGTCTGCCTTGGTGAAATGAGTGAATATACCATGTTCTGCTTTTGAGGCACTTGACGGGAGATCTGAGGATGCCATAGGGTTTTGCAGACCACCACAAACCTGCAGGTATCCTCAAACCTACCGTTGAGCCCCTAGTGCCTCAGTGCATCCTGCTGAAACACAAAAACATGGCTAACTGCTAATGAATTATTCATGAAAAAGGTGTACCACGTGGTCAAATCCTGGAGTGGCAACATATGAAGAACTGGCCAATCAGATTCGCCCCATGCATACTGTACAGCATGCATATCATACAGTACAGTATATTACAAATGTACACTATCCAACTGTACTATTCTATCTATGCTATTAAGCTGAAAGGGGCGGAGAAAAAAATTGAAAATTTAAATATGGCCGCCAGTGAAAGACCAGATAGGACCAGATGTGCACTAAGAGCTGTGTTGTTGTGAGGCACGGAAGTCTAGGCTAAAGCGGTACAGGATCATCTGCACTGGTAATGCTGCATCATCAATATACTACGAAAATAAAAGTAACAATGATACGTGTACATACACATAAGTGTTGCCATTTTGTAACGACAATTAGCAGTCCTAATACATGATCTATTGCACCGCTACCAATTGAATGCACATCTCTCTCACAGGTAACTTAAGTCCTGGATCATAGCATCAGTAGCTTCAAAGGTGTTAATTGTATCTCATTAGCAACTTTGCATTAGTGTCGCATTAAAAAAAATTCATTAGTTATGCATGAAATTAAATTTACGGAAATTCGCGGTTATTTTACTGACTTGAAGTCT
>JAYJLX010055106.1:0-10626 GCA_036873525.1 Chalinula nematifera | reverse complement strand
GAATGAGCTAAGTCACTATTTTATTGATAACCAGCAAACTTGAACACAAAGAAGACCGGCTGTGACTGCTTTCAATACGGGGAAGCCTATTGCTTGAACAAAGGCCATGGTGAAAAAGGTGCATGAAGCCAATTCCAGCAAGCCGGCAATATAAGACTGCTTTGAATCTTTTTTTTTTTTTTTCGCTTTTACATCAATCGTAATAGCAAAATACTCATTATTGTAAAAACTATTGTGAAAATTGTATAATAAATAAATTATTGCATTCGTTTGGTCGGGCAATACCGGGAAAATATTCAGCTCTCGACTTCTGTATCGTCCCTCCCTGCGGTCGGGCCGATACTGTCAGTCTCGAGCTGAACATATTTTCCCGTATTGCCCTCCCACTCATGCAATAATATATATTTATCCGTCACAAATTTGGAGTTAGTTATATCACTGGATAGAGTAAGAAATTCTTTTTTAAATGAGCTACAATACAAAAGATTCTGACAAAGTACGTAAGAGAAATGAACGGTAGAAAAAAACGAAAACCGTTCACGTTTTTCTCACGATCGCGATCGACGGTCCGTCTTTACTCAGTTGCAACTTAGTGAATATGTATCATACGTTACTGAAACTTCATATCATACCTCTACAGACATTTGAGAGCTAGTAGACCAAGTTTTGTAAGCATATGTTCGCAAGCCGTAGAGTTACAGGCCGTTAAAGCTCCAACGTCGATCGAGAATTCATCCATTGAAATACGTGACCACATCCCACGTTTTTAATTATAACTGGAATTCAATTTTTGTGACAGATAACAGGTTTTCTCAGACACAGTCACATATACTGATGATCATGAATTTGTGTACACCATGCATATTGATTGGCACTGATGTGTAGTGTACGTATGTGTACATGTTACCGCCACCCGCCTATCAGTTCTCCTATATTGTATATTAATAGATGTTACACTTGAAGCTGTTCATGACCTGCTCGTGAGCGAGGCTTCAAAATGGAATGAAATTGGACTAGCATTGAAAGTTCCCCATGACTTTCGGGAAGGGCTTCAACAAGACAGCACTTGCTCTAACACAATTAAACTGGAAAGTGTGATTGCTAAGTGGATTAAATCCCGTTGTTCCGAGGTGTCTTGGAATCACTTGATTACAGTGTTACGAGGCGAACAACTGGAAATGGTTGCAGTAGCAGAAAAATTTGAAGACCACTTTTTTTTGAAAGGTATGTGCATGTAATGTATGGTGTAATCTGTAGTGTGGTTCAGTACAACATAGCACTGAAGCATAGATAATTGGCGATGATGTCTTTAATTGTATTTTGCTATAGCTCAAGCAATTGATGAACATCCACCAAATACTAAACGTTTCAAACCATCTACATCTCCAGAATCAAGCCATCCTTCTGTAATGTCTTATCAAGTACCAATACATCATGAGGCCCATAGCTTATCTACACAACCCAGCTCATCACATCAGATGGAAAATTACTGGTATGGTCCGCATAGTTTAAGTGAGTTTACTTCCTTTCCAATGGAATCAGGTATTCCAACTGCACATGCGCATACCAGTGAACTGCCCTCTATACCAGACCACCCACCTCAAATAGTATCTTGTGCACCGCCCACTCAAATGGTACAACCAATTAGCAGTTATAATCAAGAACAGCTGCATTGTTATAAGCAAACATTAGTTGGATTATACAAGAGAAAAGCACCTTCTTATTCTAAAAAACCCTCACCTTTTTTAAGATATATTAATTTACTTCTTGTTCAACCCAAGAAGGGTGAGAGTATAATGGATAAAAAAGCCTCTATGCAACATAAAATGATAGGTGATACAAAGATGAAAAAGAAGTCCAGTAAAAAGCGTTCGATTGGAATAGAGGATATTTGCACAACAGACGACAATTCATGTCCTTGTTTGGTACTAATAAAAGGTGATCCAGGAGTTGGGAAAACAACTTTAGCTTGGGAACTCTGTGTAAGGTGGGCTGAAGGATCTCTACTACAGCAGTGGAAAATAGTGAAGTTTATCCAACTGAGGGCTAAGGAAGTGAGAAAAGCAAAAACAGTTGAATCATTACTTGATCCTTACAATGCGCATCCTGAATTTTGTAAGTACATGCATACAAGCCAAGGTGAAGGAATGTTGCTGATATTTGATGGTTTTGATGAATTATCACACGAACAGCTAAAGGAATCATCTATATTCATGCGAATTTTAGAAGGTAAAACACTTAGTAAAGCGTCCATTATTGTCACCAGCCGTCCATCAGCTGTTCAATTGATTCCCGAGATGCATGTTTATGAATAATTTAGATCAATTTATCGAAGTTATTGGGTTTATGAAAAAAGACATAATACAGTACATTGAATGTAAATTTGAAGATGATAAAGACGTATTGAAAGCCTTCAATGATTATATTACATCACACGAATTTATATTCACTTTAATGTATGTCCCTCTTCACTGTGCTTTAGTTACAGAACTGTATGCAGAATATCAGAGGGAAAAAATGGAATTTGAGCCGAAAACGCTTACCCAGCTTTATACCTGTTTCATTCATTGTTTGATTCAGAGAAATACTGGATTGAGAGTACGTGCTATCAATGAACTTCCTCATAACTTAAAGGATAAATTTAAAGAATTGGCTAGGATTGCAGCTGAAGGGATTGTAAAACAGGAATATGTGTTTGATATTGGAATACATGATGAATTTGGTATGCTTCAAAGAGTACATGTAGATATTAGCAAATGTGGTACTGTCCAATCAGTTTCATGCAGTTTTCTACACTTGACTCTCCAAGAGTATCTTGCTGCCTATCACTGGTCCAATGTACCGCCATTGGAAGTTGCTGGGTTGTTCAAAGCAAGTGGGGCTTTACCCATCGAAAGATACTTGCAGACTGGTCGAAAATCAAAGTCCATTCATTGGCCGGCACTACATTTCTACAGTGGCCTAACTGGAATCATGAAAACACCATTAGAAGAAGAAATCACAAAACACAATAAAGTGGTTGATGCATCACACAATTCAAATCAATTTAACCTTTTTTGTTTATTATTTGAAAGCCAAAATGTAGTTCTGGTATCATTGGTATTCCCTCAGGATAGTGTCATGACCTCTAAAATTAAAACTGGTAAAGAAGCATATGTAATAGGGTATTGTATAGCAAGAGCTCCAGAGTCAGTGAAATGGGAAATAACAATTAAGAAAAGTGGATTCATTAAGAACTTGGTTAATGGAATTAAACATGCTGTGTTAGAAAACTTCAAAGGAAGTTTTATTCATCAAATGGAGGTTTTAGAAGGACCAAAAGATTGTGATTTTTTTCAATATTTTTTCGCATATTTTAAACAAATTCATAAATTCTTTGCACATGATTTTTGCTTGATGTTTAGATCAGGTTTAACACCATCGAGTCACCAGGATGAATTTATTGAATCTCAATTAGGTTTATATAATTTTTGTATTTTAATATAGCATATTTTCGCCATATCCTTTTAGATGCAGAACTGAGCCACAGCGGTGAGAAAAATGTTTTGTTGAACGAACTGCTAATGGAGAAAGAAAGGAATATACTGCACTATAAAAATCTATTGGAAGGTATAGACTAGTGCAATGTGCATGTGACCACTCCATTATTAATTATTGTGGTATGGGAGAACTATAATTTCTGGTTTATGATTAATTATAATTATGCAAACATGCAGTTGAAATGAAGAAATCTCAAGGGATGGCAATGGAACTATCGGAGTACAAAGAGGAAATAATGCAATGCAAAAATCTATTGGAAGGTATAGTGCTCTGTGTGTATAACTATATACTCTATTATAGTTTTTGGGCGGACTTTTGAACAGGTTTATTAATTATATAGTACATGCAGTTGAACAGACGAAATCTCAAGAAATGGCTATGGACATAGAGAAGCTTACAGCAGAGTCAGAGGAAATAATGGACTACAAAAATCTATTGGAAGGTATAATACAATGTGTGTGCGTGCGTGGCGTGCGTGCATGCATGTGTGACTATACTTCATTATTAAGTATAGCATGTTGATGGACTATTGAAATGGTTTATTAATTATTATACAGTTGAACGGAAAAAATCTCAAGGAATGGTAATGGAGATAGAGAGACTTAGAGAAAGAGAGAACAACATTAAAGGTTATTATAGCTAATGGCATTATGTGCATGTAATCGTTATTTATATTCATTATACTAATAGAAGCTGATGTTGATCCAGAGAAATACTCACTAATGGAGGAAGGCATTGTACCAATGAACAAACAGTACAAGGATCAATCGATACAATTCAACTATATGACAACAGTTAATGGTAATTATTAATAATAATAATAGTTATTATGGTTTATTATGTATTGTTCCACAGATCGTCTTGATCATGCTGTTCAAGTTGGAGGGAAAACATTGTACCTTATCCAGGGAAGGAGTGTCCAATCCTTTAATTGGTCTGAGTGGGGTCTAAGGATGCACTTCCCTGAGGATAGTCTATAGCTCCTCCTCCAGTGGGTGTGGTCAGCTCTGACCCTGCCTCTACCCCTCCTCTCTGTAGTGAGGTAGCCGTTAAAGCATTGGTTGGAGGGAAATTCCAGTTCCCTAAGGGATCAGAGCTGGTGAGTGCAGTGTATGCCATATCATTAGCAAACAAGTTAAGGAAACCAGTTCAACTGGAGATACAACACTGTGCTGTGTTGAAGAGTGAGAATCAGTTCCAGCGACTGAGATTTGTAAAGGCCCCCATTAGACGATGTAATCCACCATTTGAATTCAGTCTATTAGAGGGAGGAGAGTTTAGTATTGATAGTCAATGGGGCTCCATTACACTGGACCACTTCTGTCTTATTGCTATCATACTATTGGTCAAGAACATTCCAGTGTGTGTGGTTTTGACTAGAACCCCGTATAAAGGTAGCACTGTCTCATTGCAAATGATAATGTTGTTAATTATAGAGTGTTTTTCATCAGAAATATCTGAATCTACTGTCAATACCCCTACCGATGCTGAAGGTGTGGGCATATACATGTATTGTTATAATGAATTTATGAATTAATTAATAGAGGTTACCTGGAATGATGTCAGTAGTGAGACTTCACTGAGTGAAAGTGTTGTCAGTAGTATCAGTACTGAAGGTATATAGTGTGTATGACATGATTTCGTGAGTACCTTATAATGATATTCATAGACCCTATGGCTTATCACGAAACTCTTGAATCTACTGTCAATATCCCTACCAGTATTGAAGGTAATGTATAATGCATTATAATGATATTCATGACTATATTAATTAATAGGGGATACCAATGATGTCAATAGTAACAATCCACATAACGAAACGATTGTCAGTAGTATCAGTACTGAAGGTATAGTGTGTGGTATAATGATATTCATGAGTACTTTATAATGATCTTCACAGACTCTGTGGACAGTGATATTGGTGCTGTGCAGTCTGCTTCTGATTCAATTGTACAGTCTCATTCTGATGATGTTGACTTACAGTACTCAGGAAAGTTGACTTATAGTCGCATTGGGAATAGGGTGAACCAGTGGACAGTGAGATTCATGGCTGTGAAAGATCTTAACGCACTGAAAAAGGTACTTTCATGACAATTCATTGATAGAGATCTTTTTGATAATTACATGTATATTTACAGTATATATGGAAAGAGCATCCTAAAGCTGAAGTTGATCCAGAAATTCCGTTTAGTTTCCCGCATCATGGTGATAATGGAATGCTAGAACTGATTATTGATCGGGACTCGCATGATGGATGGGAAGTCTATCCTGCACGTCCTCTTACAGTAAGTATATTCATCTAATACTACATGCACATGCATTCCAATCTTATTGTGGTTATATAGTTACATCAAAAAATCATTAATAAGTATGGTGGAGAGAATGATGTCCCTGACCCCCCTTTCTGTAAGATAACAATCTGTGTATCTGATCCTAGCATAGCAAAGAACCTATACTATGATGTCCCAATTGAGGGTGTGATCTGTAATACTGACAAAATATTCATTATCAGATTATTGGATCAAAGTTCATCATCAGGTACAGAATACAAGAATATTTTATAATTTATTATACTTTTACTTGGTATTCTCGGGATAATAGTTTATAGTTACATTGAGTACTAGCTAGTATACATTACAATTGATACATGTAGTACATTGTATGCCATGTAACTCATTAATTATGGAATAGCTTGAACAAAAAAAATGGCAGCTATGTTGTATACAACTTAAGTGTATACATTTATTTTTAATCATGTATACAGTCATGTATTATACTATACATTGCCCACATACATGCAGATGGTCTTTAAAACATGCAGTCAATTCTCTCTAAATTTAAGCAATTCAATCAAAGCTACTACTCAATACAAGTTGTATGCATGCCATGCATCATGGCCATCATTTTTTTTTCCATATTCCAAAGTTACGTGACACATGAAAGTGCTCTAGTGTATGATAGACTCCTCCCTCAATCAGTACTGAGTTAACATGCATATATTGGTTTATGGCATAGGTCAATTGCACCTTCCTCAAGAAGCTGCGGCTGTTCCTGGTACCAGTAGCCATATTGTATCAAGAGAAGGTATACTATATGAATTATATGTATATTAGTTTAATAATTCTTTGACTCACTATTGTCTAATAGATGTTCTGTCCCGGGCTCCTTCACAAAAAGCTGCGTTTAATGTTCTTAAGGATGCCAAATCTCTATGGAATGATATTGCCCGGGAGTTGGAAATCCCATTTGATGACCGTGAGAACATACGCACTGATTTATCATTATCTCCTAGTATAAAGTTGGAAACAGTTTTGAACAAGTGGATTAAAGGAAAGACAAGCGAGGTGTCATGGAGGAATCTGATTGAAGTTTGTAAAGCCCTTGATCGTGCTGATATTGTCACTAAAATAGAACGGGAACATATTCATACACTGACTGAAGGAGATTAATAAAATAAAGCCATGCATGCGTATAATAATTATAATAGGAGCTAAGTTTTGATGAAGTATGTTAATTGATTTTATTTTTATTTGGTACTATATTATTGAAAATATAGGGTACAAAAAAACATGGTTATATAACTCACGAGAAAAATGATAATTACGCTTATACTGTTGCACGCATGAGCGTACAAAACTGAAACTGAAATTTATTTAATATAAATCTCATAGTAACCAACAGGAATGTCTTCATCACTGCATGATACCCTGATTAGAACACACCCTCAGTTCAATATAGTCATGCAGTGGTGGACTGTTGAAATATTAAACCAGGGTATACCAAGGGCATTACAACTTGAACAAACAGCTTCAGTCCCACATTGCATGCCATCCCATAGAGGATCATCAGTATAGAAAACATGACCCTGAGGACCAGATTGTACACCTGATTCACAAAAGTAGTCATCACCCACAAACGGCTGAGTCATTACTAGGGTATTAGGAGGACAGGGACAATCAATCGTGTTACCACCACTCTCAGCACTACCAGCGAAATGTCCATACATGTTGCCGTGGGTTTGATCCCCTTGTTATACTAACACCATCCAAGTAAGCTTGATCAATATCATCACCACCGGACCGTTACCTGAACGATATGGTTCTATTGCATCAACAGTTCCATGTTGGTATCCAGTAAACTCTACCACACACTTGAGTGTAGCTGATATTGTAGGAGGGAAATATAATTGACTGACAACCTGGACCAGACTGTCTACCACAAGCCCTTACACCATTTTGTTCGTACAGTTTAAATCCTGGAGGGCATTGTTCGCTAGGATCGGACATATTGAAGTAAGCTACTCTCATCCATCCTCCTTCACCATCACAGTTCACACCCTCCATATCACAGTATGCAGTAATTACAGTACCATTGGCTAGTGTGATATTATAATATCCTGATGTTAGTGATTCCGCATCATTCAGATGGTATCTCAGTATACCAGAACACGAAGGGGAAAAGTTGACTGATGAACAAGAAGCAGGTGTTTCAGGAGGACAAATTGTGTATTGTCTTTGTCTAGAATTAGTGATCTTGCTCAGGAATGTCTTTCCTCTATTATTCTCCACACAACAGTATACTGTTCATACAGTGATGGACTACGAATGCTATCATTGCTGTCACACTGTGAGACTGCTTCAATCGCAGACACCAAACAACACAGGCTCAAGGAATAGTAAAAAAACAAATTTCCAGCCATCGTTATTGTACTAGTGCATGTACACAGGATATATGTATCATAATACTATATAGCTTATTTTGGGAGGTCATTTCACAACTGAATAATCCAAGCATTGAATCACTAATTATAGTGGTATCAAATTCCTAAACTAACTTCAAAGCTTGTGTTCTACTACACGACAAAGCATAATAGTATATATAAGTGTTGTCAGACAATACAGAATTGCATAGAGTCTACCATCATCAAACATAGACGGTCCACCTGATATGTTGGACAATATGCTTTGTCAAATAGAATAGTACTAATATTAAAGTCAACGGGGTCAGTATACAACACCAGTATGGTGTAAGTAATAGGAGATTATTGGTTAGAATTTCTGAATGGAATAATAGGACAGGGATGTATCAGTACTATCTATGACTGATTCTGCAAAACACAAGTCACACCCAATAAATCTATGACGTTGTTTAACGTTTAGAGTATAATTGGGTGTGGCTTGTATTTTGCAGGAGCTGAACAAAAGACTCGTGAGGAATGGGTAAGATTATATTTCTTCTCATTGCTGTCAAGCATACACATTCCAGCTATTATTAACCCTACATCTTATTTTCTTATCAAGATGCTAAATATTTCTGCGAGCACACTTCTATTCTTATTGGAGATGATGTTTATATTTGGGGTGGAGACAGACCTGATCTACCAAAAGTTTATAATAGTCCTGAGAAAACGAAAATTTTATCTTTTGTTACTGTTTTTAACTTACTTGACTCAAAGTTTGTGAAGAGACCAACAACAGGTACTCCATCTAGTGGAGCGATAGATTACGGTAGTTGTTGTGTTGGTGATGATATCTATTACTTTGGTGGTGAGTATGGCTATGGTTGTTACCAAGACAACCTATTAGTACTAAACACTACAAGTAACAAATGGAGGGAACTGGACTATAATCATGGACCATTAAGGAAATCTGGATGTGGAATGATTCCATTCAGTGTTAACAGTGATGATTATATCCTCATTATTGGTGGGTGGGGCGAATTACCAAATAGATCACCATCACACGCCCAATACATTATACACCCTGAGCATCGATTACGGTGTTACACCAATGAGGTACACATCATGTGTATATCGACTACACCAGGTATATACTAGTAATATTCATAGTTGGTATCATATAAGTAGAATTACAGTTATGTCAGTAAATCAGTTAATGATTCATGGTTTTGTTGCTTTTGAATTACCTGATAATATACTAATTGGGTATCGATTGTTTTTTTTTCTTAGGTAAATGGATAGTTCCGAAGAGAATTGGTAGTGTATTTCCTCCATCACGGGGTTTCTCCATCAATACTCTTCCTGGTAACAGAGCCATTATATTCGGAGGAAAGTGTATCGATGAACACAAAAGGGAGTATTATTCCAATGATGTCTTCATAGTCTCATATACCAATAACACAGTTGTAAGTTAGTGTCTTATGTTTGACTCTGTTTGATTACACAATACCGTGTAGGGCATATTGTTCGTGGGATTCGAATTTCACTAACTTCGTGGTTTTTGGAAATTTGTGAATTATAAATCCGTGATATTGTAATTCTGCCATGACCGTATGTTTATTCCATGTGATTCGTGAAGATTAAATCTGTGAATGGATTTTCACCATTTTTGCGAAATTTGCATGCCTCAAACTACCGTTAAGTGTAATAAATTCCGTGGTATATTAAATTTTGTGAATTTCATTTGGAATCACGAAATTAAACGCTACTTTGCGTGTATGTTATCATTCATTTTGTACAGCGAAATTTTCAAAATAACTGGGTTTGTAAGGAAATCACGAAATTTTAATATCACGGAATTTATTACACTTACGGTATAATGCCCTATATGGTATCATATTCATGAGTTATTAATGCTGTGCTGATGAATATCATTGAGTATTGTAGTAGGCTATATTAATTATTGTAATCACTTGTATAGCATTTCCAGAGACTAGCTACTGAAGTACCACTACCTGAGGGAAGATATGCCCATTCCAGTGTCATTATCAGTAGTGTATCTGGTAATGGAGAAGAGAAGCATTATCTACTAGTGCTGGGTGGAAAGCACACCGCTGATTGCTGGTTATTAGAAATAACTAGCAACCAGCATTACTGGAAGAAGGTGATCAAGTTGATTTAATCAAATTATTTTTTTCATAATTTTATGTATAATTATAGATTTCTCTACCTGAGGTAGTCACAAGGAGATATTGTCACTCCATGAGCTGTTACAGTATGTCAGATCACTGTAAATGGCTGATTGTATCTGGAGGGTATGAAATCTGTAGTCCAAACAGATTGATGATTGTTGAGTTAGGTAATAATGACATACACACAGTGTGTATTGAAGGAAGCATGAATTACTG
>JAYJLX010055095.1:0-10627 GCA_036873525.1 Chalinula nematifera | reverse complement strand
GAGGTCATTATAACAGTGTCAGGATATAATGGATTGGATGGAGAGAACACTACATTGACAGGAATATACTTGAAATCAGGTATGCTATAATTGTTTAATTACAATATCTGCAACTATTAGTACGTATTCTTTGTTCCTATACCAGTTCCCAGTACTCCCCTTCCCCTCACCATTACTATTAACAGAAATGGTTCAATTTCATTGATCATTGATGTAAGTAGCATATGCTTTTTATTGTATAATTCTATTTAAAGCCCGCACTTGTATCTGTAGGTATCTGGTGATGGTATCTGTGTTGGTCATTATCCTTCAATGGCTGATGTGTTTCTGTTCTCTAATAATACTCTAATGGATAGCTCCTATGGGAATCGGCTACCACAGTTCACTACTGAAATAGACACCATCACTGTTAATAATGTATTAACAGTACTAGAGGATCAGCTATATACTGTACTTGTGATGTGGAGTCAACTGGGTGGAGACCCCTTTAAGTTTGACAGCACAACAACATTTAGTAAGTACACACAGTACATGTATAATATTATTATCCTTATAATCCTAATTTTGTACAGTACATGTACATTGATTTTTATGCATATGCATACTGTTATTCCTTAATTTCTCCAGATACGTTTGGTGTCCAATCAGTTCGTGTTCTCAATTCATCTGATGGTAGTGTGTGTTTAGAGTGTGTATTTGCTGTGTTCAGTACTGATACTGGTTGTACAGTGGAACTGGTGTCTACTACACTAACATATACTGATACTATCACTAGACCAACTGGTACATTAACTGGTACAGGATGTGTAACTGGTATTATACCAGGACAGTATCGTGTGAGGGCATATGATGAAGGAAGTAACCAACACCACGTTATATATACTGATATATTTAATGTGACAATACTACAACCCACTATAATGACTACCATCAGTACTACCACTACTAGTGTAACAGATGGATCAGTTAGCATTTCAACAAATGTTGATTTCACCTCATCAGGTACTTTTTATATTCATTATACTGTGCATATGTTTCATAGTTGTATTATTTTTATTATACATGTAGCTAGTCCATCATCATCCATCCCAGGACCAGAGGGAGGGTCCAGAGGTATTGATAATTACTTGTGTATACCATCATACACCACGTATACTTTTACACTGTACATTTACAGTTACATTGTATAATTTATAGTGTGTATAACTCAGTTTACTTACATGTATTAAAATCATTATTTCTTTACTGTAGGGACATCATCTACTGACATTCCTATAGTTGTTCCACTAATCATTAGTGTTGTTACTGTTGTTATAGTGATAGTCATTGTAGTTGGAGGGATAGGCTGGGTATTATGGAAACGGAAACAGCATGAGAAACGTAAATAGAATTGGACTGGAGAAAACGTTAAACACAATATATAACAACTTCTAATTTTCCCTTTTTTATTTAGATGTAACAGTTAACAAAGAAAAGCAAGATACATGTACATGTAAGAAGGTGAATGGCATGATGGAAATTTACAGTTAGGTTACCAGCTAGGGGTTGAGTCAGATTTTGCTAGTAGTGGTAACAATGGGCACACACACAATACAGCCAGTATGATAGTACGTGTTCAAGTAAACTATACCCTGAAGGTTTATATTAGTCCAGATAGTATGGCTGATGTTAAATACTGTACATATAGACTATACTATTATATATTGTGTTAATTGCTATAAAAATATTTGATCTATAGTACTATGTTGAGTTTGTTTTATACTCAGGGTGGCTCCAGTGGAGCTGAGAGCTAAGGCTGAGCCTATTATGCTTTTATTTTTACCTATTATTCTATTCAGCATCTCTCAATTTTTGATCCTATTATGCTCTCAGACTCACCTATTATTCTCAATTATTCCCGCTGTAAAATTAAGCTCAAATTATAATGAAGTACAAAAAAGGCAGCGTTGTTAATTTTTTGCTCTATATTAGGCTCAGTTTCACCTATTATACTAAATTGCAATGCTAAAAGACGATGACAAACATTGCTAATAAATGATTATTATTGATAAGTTCTGTAATGAATTAAACTAAAACTGTTTCTTCCATTTATTCCTAATATTCTCCATTTCACACCCAATATTCTGGAATAATTCTTGATGCCATACTTTACCTATTATTCTAAAAATTATGCCAGCATAATAGGCTCAGGCTTACTGAGAGCAGTGTACATGTAACTAATATCCAGCTGCAGAATAAACAACCTGCATGTAACTTGGCCACTACGCAGGTAGAATCTCGCTACCACACTGATACACAACAACTATCAGTAGAGGTGAGTGACAGATACATGATCAAGTATGTGGCCAAAGATTAAAAAAAAAAAACCAAGGCGTTACATAAAGTATAGGCTGTTTGCATTGTCAAACACCCTATACTTCATGTAACGCCTTGGTTTTTTTTTTTTTTTTTGCCCTGGACTTTTTATGAAAGCCCATCGCATGCATCTTCTTTTGCATCTTCACGCTGTTGGGGACTAGGTTAAAATGTGATTGTAAGTTTTCTTACTGTGCCTCAGTGGAGTCTCAATATAATTTTGTTAGTCTAGAATCTCTATGTAGTGTGTGTGATTGTATGTGTGTTAGTGTGTGAATGCCAGACTGAAGAATCTGGCGTATTAATATTGCTCATAGTGTGGACCTGGCGGTGTAAAAGAAGCTTTTGTTGACAATCCAATTATTTTTGTATTGGATAAAGTGTATGTACAACGTACATGCATGACCGCAAGGGTTCAGCACTTTAGTGCTTTCATTACTAGCATTAACTGGACTTTATTAATCTTCCCTGCATGCCTATTATTAGCCACCACAAGAGTCACATTATCCATGATCCCTTTACCCTTTTATTTCAGCCTAATACCTATATGATACAGTAGTAGGCATTCATCAACAATCATATGACCATGTTTATTTACTATCGTATTATACAGTTGATCTTGTTTTTAAAAAAAACAGTCTTAACTATTGAAAGTTCCTTTATTGAAGGGTTTTCCTTTTCATGGAGGTATACTTTAATAGAGGATGTTCCATTCAATAATTCCTTTAAGCCTATAGGGCATTTTATGTCTCGTTGATTCCAGAAAACATGACAGCCATGTTGGTATATGATAGCTTTGTATTGGTTGGAATTGGGAGGAAAAAAAAAATACTTATTTCAAACATGCTGGGTATAAACTTGGCTATATTGTTCATTCATATTATTCTATAATGCCTGAATTGTCTTGAAATAGCTGATTCATTGTACAAACAATGAGAAATTTAGTAGCTGCTACTCGATCAATACAAAGCTGTACACCAATATGGCTGCCACTTTCCGTTTATTCTTCCGTAAAGCCACATAGTCTGACTCACAATATTCACATTTGACGCACATCTATACACAATTTACATCAATCAACACAACAAATTACTGTTGATGGTTGGGGGAGGAGTCTTATATTTTACATATAAATTTATGCGTTTATGCAGTATGTATTAATTAATGTGCCTTAATTATTACATTCCACTATGCTATTTTTATATTAGTTAAAACCAGATCCTGCAGTGGAACGTATAGGGACAATCAACCCATTGCCTATGTACCCAAGCAAGAGATTGTTAATTTCTGGTCTGCAAAAAAGTCATCAAAGTCTCCACCTACTGGGGACACACCCCCTATTGTTGACACAGCCACACCGACACACCCCCCCAATATACCGCCAAGAAATTAAATCCCTTAATCAAAGTACTGACAGTTTCATTATCATTACTATTAACTCATTGACTGTCTCTATTTCTTTAACTATAGGTACGCTTCCTTTATTATACGAGGTTGCTGATATTATTGTATTGTGAATTATTATCCACTGCTACTAATATTAATACCTAATATATTAATTTTGTATTTCATTTATGTCTCATATTAATCTCACTATGCTTACCTTCATTATAATATTTGTTAATGTGTGATACTACTTAGTTACATGCAATATTTTGTGTATACCCTTCAAATAAAACAATTAAAATACCAAATTTAAGGTTAAACTTATTGATATAAGGGCTTGCATAACTGGGATACTATGTGGTAGGTATTATAACTTAATTCCCAGAATTGCCCAGGAAGGAGGTGTTATATATATATTTATATCATGCCTGTCACAAACAACGCAGGGTTTCAGGGTGACAAGACATGACATAATACTTATAACACCCCTATTCGTGGTATATCACATTTATAAACACTGGCCCTCGGGCTTGTGTTTATATAAATGCAATATACCCACTTATAGTGTGTTATTGTTATTCTGCAATTTGATTGGTCAATTCATGCTCAGAATCATATGGTATAGAATCTGCAATTATAATTATATTCAGATACAGATAATTTAAATATGGCATATAATGCAAGGGCATATACTAATATAGTGTCACATACCTACACAATACATGAATTGATTAGTCTACAGCAGTATGATGATGAAATATTGTGTGCTATTACTATCCTGTATTTTATTACTGTTGATTGGAGAGAATCGTGGACAGGAGACACCATATGTCAGTTAGTTATATGTGACTAGTGTGCTTACATTACAAATGTATATAATATAGAGATTGTTTGCTATACCATTATCCACTCTGTTAGCATTTATAGTCCATCCTGTGTCCATCAATGCTACTGAGGGTACTGTTGTGATATTCACCTGTACAGCTAATAATAATCCTACAACATTGGAATTTCTTGTTAATGGAACAGGAATTACTGCAGGTACTAAAGGGTTTAATGAACTACCCCCTGCAGTAGTAGCTGATGCACGAAGTAGAACAGTAGAGGTTACTGCACTAAAGGCTGACAATGACAACTCCATGATAAGCTGTATAGCTGTTAAACCTGGTCACAATAATGTGATCAGTCATACAGCCTTACTGAGAGTACAAGGTATTACATTTATTGCATTGTCATTTTGAATTGTGCATGTGAAATTGTTATTTGCTGTAGGTCATTTATCTTCAGTTGTTGATTTATCTTATTCTTTCATTGATTCTTCTACTGTCAACATCTCATGGAGTCCACCATTCACTCTACCTGGTACTGATATCACTGGATATAATGTATCAGCTACTGCTAGTAATGGTCCAACAGCTAACCACTTCACATCTAACAGTTATTATGAGTTATCGTTGACTGATATAACTGATTCTCCTTGTACTGTGGTCATTATAACAGTGTCAGGATATAATGGATTGGATGGAGAGAACACTACATTGACAGGAGTAGCATCAGGTGATTATAATGTAGAGTTACAGTTATTATAAATGTTTACTGACTCAATTATTCTTATTGACAGTATCATTACCAAGTGCTACCATTCCTGTGACTATGGTTATTACTACTGATCTACTATTGACCATAATATTGGATGTGAGTGGATAATTATATACACATACTAACATGCATAATAAATACTCATGAATATTTTTATTTCAATAGCTGTCCAATATCCCTGTCTGTAACCATCCCAGTACTATTGATATCCATCTGTATATTAATGATGTACTAGTGGACAGTATTACTGACATACAGTTATCCAGTAGTGATAATGGGAACACATCAACTGTTAGTAATATAACAGTACTGAAGGAGGACCATGGATACACTACTGTAGTATCCTTTAGTAATATAGCAGGAGACTTTGATACCTACAGTACAGCTACATTTAGTGAGTACTCACTTATTATTTATACTACAATATACCGTATAGTGATTATATTTGGTGGGCAAAATATTTGGCGATTTATATAAAAAAAACCCCCGCTATTGACGGCTTTATTACTGGCGATTCATGACACATGCATATGTACACATTCGTATCAGCAATTTATGGAAATAATATTGGCGATTTACATTGCAAACCGCCAATTGCCAAATTAAAAAATCCGTCAAATTAAACCGCTATACGGTACTTTGTTCAATTTTTCTTAGATACGTTTGGTGTTCAATCAGTTCGCGTTCTCAATTCATCTGATGGTAGTGTGTGTTTAGAGTGTGTATTTGCTGTGTTCAGTACTGATACTGGTTGTACAGTGGAACTGATGTCATCATCAACTAATGATGTAATGTATTCTAAGACTTTATACAGGTTACCTAATCATACCACAGCTACTGGATGCTTCTCTGGTCTCAGTACAGGAGTGTATAATGTCACAGTTTACGATGAAGGCGGCAGTGTATTGGGGAATACGATTAATTTATTATTAGCATATGAAACTACCATCTGCTACAACTCAACAAGTATTAAATTAGTTACATTAATAAAGCACATAATTATTTTCAATCTTGAAGTGTCACTATCACCTTACTTTCTGTTTATCTTTTTTTTTACTTTCAGTTATGGTACAATTTACAAATAACTCTGCATTTTTTGATGGACCTTCAGTAACTCAATCATGCTATGCTAATTTATCTTTACCATCAATGTGTACTAGTATTGCTGGCTCTTCACGTCAGTTCTTTTTTATAGTTTCTATAAAAATCCTTATTATCACTTTTCTCCTATACAGTATTAATTATTGCAGGATTCTTCCCTGGTCTAGTGTCTGGTATAGGAGTTGCTGTTGGCATTATAGTGGCTATATTTATTTATAGTAGAGGAAAAGGTTAGTTATAGCTAGGCTATCATACTCATGGTGAAGCCTGATATGACTGAAGTGATCATTATATAGGTTCAAAGTGCATGCGCCTGTCATCAGTACCACCATTGCCTCCTGACTTTGAGGGTAATCATACTGAGCCGCCCATCCTCATGAATGTAGCTTATGAATCAGTTACAAACGTAAATAAACCTATCGCTACTTATGAAAGCGTCACATGATTTTAACTATCCCAGGATTTTAACTATCCCAGTTCATCCATCAATAAACCATGAGTACACTATATTATAGCGTATCTATGATTATACCTACTAATATGTGATTCAACTCAGTTTACTAGGTATTTAGTGTGTTATAATTATTAATTTAATGACTTATATTATTTTTTTTGTACAAGAGATTTTTTTTTGTGATCACTATTTTGTATGAATGTTATCATTTTTCATCAAGTGGCATATTATAGTGAACAATTATTGTAATTATTATGTTAAATAGTTAATTTGTTTCAGTAAGATTGCGAGTATGTATAGGATATTACACTGTACGTTACTGGGTGGTTATGGGCATATAACTCCCTGAGAGATAATTAGTTGAGGGCGTGCCCGAGACTAATTATTTCGAGGGGAGTTATATGCCCATAACCACCCAGGAACAGTGTAATATGTATCTTATACCATAGTGACAATGAAACAATCTATGGCACATGTGTATTTAAGTATTTGATAAGTTGAAAAACAAAAAAAAAAGCAATGAGAAAGCAACAAATTCAACAAAATCTTTAAAAAGTGAACAAGAGACAGTTCTGATCATTTGTTTATTTAACCATTGTATTGGTGATGTGATTGTGTAAACAAAGTCTGGAGGTAGGTTATGGGCATATAACTCACAGTAAAGATCAAAGATTGCCATGGTGATGTATTACTACTATGGTATAAAGTGTTAAATTACATACACTGAGAGATCAATTGATTTGGGAAAACTATAATATAAGGTTAAAAACAATACATGTTACATGTACATCACATAACAATATGGTAAACATATGATACTATTCTTATAGTTATGAGAACCGTTGAACATTATAATGAACCATTAAGTGATGCTAGCTAGGTTTCCATTATTGCAGCTCATTGCATGCATCACACAACTCACATTATAGACCAAATCTGGTTTGATTTTTTGGTGTGTGTAACATAATTTGGTGCTGGAGTTTTGCATTATATTGAAAACCTAACTTAAATAGTCTTGTAAACAACACTGTAAATATGTCTCTGTTAATTAGAGTAGGTGTGGTTTGATTACAATGCCTATTATTCCCATTTTTTTATATAAAGCCTGGTTTACAATATGACAGTAGTGTAACGTTGTGTGGGCAATTTGACCTTTTTGACGAAACATTTACATTGGAATAGACTGGGATTCTATTCTAGGGTCAACCTCCCTTGCTTATTCCCAGGAATATAATTTCTTCAGGCCTAATGACAACACAAGTATAACAACATAATACTAGCATCTGCACAAACAATAACTGAAGGAAATAGAATAATAAATAGTTAATTTGTTGGCCTTCCATTGTTTATTTTGGAAAATTATATTGGCAATACTGGACAATCAACAACACCTATTGAGTATTGAAAAACACAAGATAACTATTACACTAGCATACTACTAATGAATAAAGTGACTACTAATAACCTAGGTTATTGATAATAATAAACAGATCAATGGCTTACTATACATGTCCAAAAGCAATGCCAGATACAAAAAACTGATATTTGCTATGTGTTGGCATATAAAGTAATCTTTAAATGCATGCCCCCACCTACACTGTACATGTACAACCTCACTCCCCTCAAACTAATCACTGAAGTTCAATTACCTCCATTTTACATTAAAAAAAACCACTATTAACTCAACAATGAGTCAACATGTAACATATTATGTACATTTAAGAAAAAAAAAACTAGTAATGAGATACTAACATCGAAGAAGAAAGGTGTGAGCTATAAATCATTGACTAAAACACCATTACAAAGTGATTCGAATAACAGCATTTGTTAATCTTACCAAATAAAAAAAATCCTTATAAACTGGCATGCAATACAAGGCACTATATATACTTTACAGTTTAATACAGTTTACGAGGTTTCTATGGGCCTAGGGAACAAAACAGTAACTTTACTCTCAGTAGCAAACAGTATCATACAGTGTAAATACTTTAGACTATACTAATTTCTGAGGAGTCTCCTATAAGTAATGAATCAAGTAATAGTATATACTATTCTGAATTTTGAAATCATATCTGTTCTATGAAATAAAGGAACAAAAGGAGAATAACATTGTTAGGGTGAAATGTATAGTAAACGAAGAATAAACTGTTTTGCAATAGTAAAAGGGTGTGTCTGGGTTACATCATTGTTTACTGAACTTTAACTTATCGATCCTACAGATAATGAAATAGCTATAAATTACATAATTGAAAAGTTGGCATATCACACGTTGTATTATCATACTTATAAGTCAAAAACCCTATAAATGTAGTGAACAGGTACAAAGATAAACAATCTTATATCTCATAAATAAAATATATAATACAATACACAATGACATATTGCTCAGGTCATCTCTTTAGGTACAATGATACAAAAATATACTAAAAATTGCTATAACTGTACAAAGGGAACTCACTACAGTACGTGGAACCTCTCTTAATGGACACTCCCTGTAAAGGACACCTCTATATAAAGGACACCTATTATTTCCCCAAATGAGTTTCCTGTACAATACAACCTCTGTCGGATTGAATGCAACTAATTAGATACCATGTCAAAGCAGGTTTAATAACTAAAGTCTGTTCACGTTGAGCTGAGGATTTGCTCATTAGATATTCACCTAAAAATCATTAATTATGGCTACACATTGCCCACGAACTTCCGTACTTAATACATTATGAATGGTAAGTTATTGTGCAATAATTGGCAATGAGCAAATCCTCAACTCAACGTGAACGCACTTTAGTTAGTTTACGTACATGTACAATAAACAGTATTGGCCATTGGTCTTCCAGCTTAATTGGAGTTTACCACACTCCAGAGTGTAGACAGGATTTGAAAAAAGAAAGGGGAGGGGGGAGGGCATAATTGTAGTGCACAACCAAAAATTTAAACCACACCCACTAGTTAAACACACTATTGTTGGTGATCTGATCGCTATACATGGCCTTTTCCTATGAATTATGTTTGCTAACTATTGTGAAATACATTTGTTTGGATTTTTTTGAAAAAAAAAAAGAAGGGAGGGGGGGGGAATCATTAAAACTACCATAACATAATTATACAACATGCACCAAAATAGTACCTCATCATTAAAGGTCTCTTACTGAATGCTCTCCAGTAGTAGTCCTAAAATTAAAATAATGGTACATGCATGATTATACGGCTATGTAGTAAGTATTGGCTAAGACATTTTCCCACTCAGAATAGTGTTGCTAGCCAGCCTCTATTAGGGTCAGGAAAACATTAGTACAATGAGCTGCGACCATGAAACGTGAAATAACCCATAAAAATGGTACAAGTCAAAATAACAATAATTATTTTACATCTATTATTTTAAATCACATATACATGTATATGTGTACATTTTCCATTTCTGCCACTTTTCTGGTTAACTCTTGTGCTAATTTTAATTTGATTGAGACTAAAATATAGTTATCGTATTCAAGTAAGTGTGGTTTGACCCTCACGACAATGGGTCATGAAACTCCATGAGTTCACTGTTTTATGACTTTGGGTGGAGTGAAAAAGTACTATAATTTTTTATACAATAACTAGTGCACTAAAGTGTAAATCCCTCACGCACTAAAAAATGAGATTTTTTAAAAATAATAAAATAATTGCACTCGCGTACAAAATTAAAAACTAGCCAATCAAATCAATTGATTTCAAAGTTCCAATTAACGCGCA
>JAYJLX010055084.1:0-10629 GCA_036873525.1 Chalinula nematifera | reverse complement strand
TATATTTCGCATATGCTTGATTAAATTATGACATGTGCACTAGTACGATAAGAGCTTTACCACAAAACAGAATACAGTACATGAATGTACATGTACATGTATAATTGTGATTAATTAGACTCTATTTCAAACACAGAGCACCTACTCTCCAAGTTTGCCCTGTACCATTATCAACTCAAATCGGGAGGGGAACTCTTGTCAATTCTAGTGAAGTTTTTATCAATGGCTTCATCAGTTATCACTAGGATCGACGCTGAAGGTATTCCAGTACGTATCCAAAGCTGTGAAGGTATTGGTTAAGAATTACTCCCCTGACGAGGAGAGACAAGTCAACAACTGGACTACAAGAGTCTGAAAGGTTGAAGAGGATGGACGGTGGGTTAACCCTTGATTGGACATAGTAAATATTGACTCTATATATATATATATATGTATATATATAATATATGTAATACCTACGTTACAGTATAACATTACAGCTTTATTATAGTCTCCAATATCAGCTTGAGAGGGGGGATGTGCTATAGTGAGGCATTTTGAAGACTTGATAGAATAGAGGGTCTCAACTAACCGTCTGAAGAAGAGAGAAGGTGAGGAGCTAGAGTGAAAGGCGACAAAGTCTGTTTTATAGCATATTGATTTCATCACAGCAGCTGCCAGATAGTTATAATTCCTTCTTCAGTCATCAAAGCTATACTGAGGATGTACTAATTAAACCAGTCAGGCTTGAGAATTGAGAAAGAGCTAGAGGCGGAGCACAATGCACATGCATATGCGGCTTTCAGAGTGGGTGGGGATAATTAATTGTTACAAAACCACAAACAGATACACAAACAAAAAAAAAAAAAAATCATACACACTGTTAATACAAAAAGCGTAAAAAAAAAAAATCATTCATGCGCATAACTTAATCAATTGTATGATGTCTAAAGTAGTAATCTGTCCAGTTGTGTAATAATGAGTCTCATTGTAGGTCGGTTGTCGGGTGATTCATTGATACACTCCTGTACCATTCGGGCAATGGATGGAGAGTTAGTACGAACTCTGGCTAGCATTGTACGAAACACAGCAGGAGAATCAGGAAACTGGGATGACATCACTTCACAAGCGAGGATACCATAGCTGTAGACGTCCATCTTGGTGGTTTGAGGCTTTGGATCGATACTTGCAATTGCTACTAATGCTTCAGGAGCACTGTAGACTTGAGCCCCAGGGGCTTGAGTGAAGGCATTACGAGCGATATTAGCTGATCCAAAGTCTGATAGTTTAGCCCTCCATTTGTTGGTTCCTCTTGATTCCAGCAGTACATTAGCACTACTGACGTCACGATGTATGATCTCATCATAATGACAGTGAAGGTAGTTGAGACCAGATGCTGTATCCCTGAGAATGGATAGTGTACTAATCTCCTCTGTCAGCTGTCCCTTCTCGTAAGCTTGGCGTAGTGAGGTGTCCATTATTTCTGTTATTATCAATGGATTACGAGAGGGATGGTCTAGAACAGCTCCAATGAATAACAATAGATTAGGATGGTGAAGTCGTGACATGGTGTTGATTTCACGATGCATTATTGCCAGTGTATTCTCACCTACAATGAGATCGTGAAGTTGTTTCACGGCAACCTTTTGCTCCTTAAACACACCTACGAAAACTTTTCCATATCCACCTTTACCCAACTTTTTATTGGTAACCCTAATCTCATCGTTACCAATTTTCCAGTTTCGTTCAAACTGTATTATCTTGTTCTCCAATTCGTCCACCATTTTCTTATGGTCATCATCTCGTTGCTGGGAATGCCTCCGAAGCTCCTCCAATGCTGTTTTAGTTTCACTGTGCTCCTCACTCTCCTGTGCTAATCTCTGTCTCAATGAGTGATTCTCTTCCATCAGCGTTTTGACTTCTTCATTGGTTTGTTCTTGTTGTAATAACAGTGCTGCATTTCTTTTTTCAATGTTTCGTTTCTCTTGTTGATGATTGCTGCGCAGTTCTTCAATCTCATTTAAGTGTGCTTTTACACACCTTTCATGTTCTGCTTCCAGGTTTAAAAACCTGATCATCAGTTTTTGGTAATTTTCTTTCTCGTCTTGGAACTTCTTTTGCCCTTGTAAACTGTTAAATTTCAATTCTTCAATGATTTCTATAAGAGCTTGATTTTCCTGGGACATTACTTGTTTTTCATTTGCTACTGCGTCTTCTAAAGCAGCTATTTTAAGTTGTTGTTCAGCAATAAATTCCTTGAGCTGTTGTTCTTCTGATACATGTGTGCAGACCAGTTCTAAATCTTCTTCTTTGCCAGGTAGTTCATCATGCACATGTAAATAATGTACTTGAGACTCATCAGCAGTTAAACTATAGTGGACAAAAGTTATATGAAATGTCATCACATGTGGGGTGGATTTCATCATCCTGATGTACTAACTAAACCCGCTCCTTAATAGCACTGAATTAACAAGTATAAATGCACTTAAGGTGCAGATCCCTTGAGCTTAACATAAATCAGAAAAAAAGACTGATGGAGAGAGAGAGGAAAAAAAATTTTTTTTGCTACATTGTACAGGACTCGAGCTCACTCAAAAAAAGTGGCATAGGGCAAATCTCAAACCAGGCACCCCAGCTGTGCATGTTAATATTTATAACTTTAAATGGCTAACACACCAACTAACACACCAACTACACAGTATCCTGTCCCACTACGTGGCTCAGGAGATAACTAATTAAACATCTTACTCGATAGGTCCTCTGTTTGCAGCAGACATGTCTTCCTTGAATTTAAAAGGTGTTCTGAGACTATAAATATCTTCAATAACCGGTTTACCCGCAAAATAGCATGCAATGATGTCTTCTTGGAGGTGTGCCAAATTGAAAGAAAGTGATGGGCGTGGCAATGACTTGTCTGTTACTCTGGCTCTAATTAAGCTAAGGAAGGGGGAGATTTCTCGTATCCTGTGATATAAAATAACCACACCCATTAAAAAATTACACACATTCATTTGTATTATTATCATAACTAACTTCCGCTGGTTCCCAACAATAGAGGTAAAGTCATTGGCTTCGGCCAAAAATATGGAGGCAGGCTCTGGGGCAAGTAGGCGTGCCAGGGGGTGGTGATTCATCTCTACATTACCGACATTGGCATAGAGAGAGTGGATAAACAGGTTCTGTGTTTCGGCAATATCTTTGATCACAGCATATAGCCAATCATTGTCTGAACCTTCCTATATAACGTTAATGAATGTGAGCCATAATAGATTTGTAATTGGGTTACCATGCATATTACTATTCTACTTATTTAATAATCATAATTATATAATTATCAGTGACTTAATATAATAATATATAAAATCAAATCATTGAAGTAAGAAACAGTAAGAGGACAATACAGACAGACAAAGCTAACAAAATTTTTGAAAGCCAATGAGTTAGAACCCTTGTTTAAAGTGAGGGTTTAATTAAAAACATAATTGGAATAATGAAACTGTATATACTGTGTGTAAAAACATCTCTAGCTACTGACCTCTGAACCCGTCAGGAAGTGTATCAATGGGAGGTCATCATCTATTACATATATCTTGTTACCTCTTCTGACGGCAGCATATGCCTCCTGACCTATTGCCCCGCCCACAAGTTCAACATACTTGTTATATAAACCTGAAATATAATAATGAAATTACTGTATAAGTGGAATCTTTCAAGTGGAGAAAGTTTCGCTTTTTTTCGTGGATTAGCAACTGATTCATGAAACTATTACAATGTACCTTGCAAAATACACAATTAAACATAAAATGGCACCATTATCATGGTTTGTGTGAATGTTTTCTCTCGCGAAAACACAAACTTGCCCCAAGTCGTGGAAGTTTTATTCACGCAAAAGATTAACTCCACTTACCGTAATTCCTCTAAAAATTCGTCTTATTAAATTTTGGACTAGTAATTTTAAAACAAATATTTAGAGGTAAAATAAAGAATTCTAGCTGCATGTGACTATTTTTGACGAAATTAGAGGCTTTTATAAAAGTGCGGGGAAGTAACAGAATTAAAAAGTTACCTGGCTGTTGTAGTTTTTCTGGGTTTCTTTCTTACGGAGCAAAAATCAAAAGGTACAGCAGCAATAATTTTAAAACGAAATTTTAGAGTACTTCTGAAGACATTTTCAGCCAAATAATTATTTAAATTTTGAAATTAAAGGCACGAATTTTTAGAGGAAATACGGTACAATATAATACTAGAGGTGGATTTACACTATATACATGTACATATAATTATAACGTTTATGTAACGTACATGTATATAACGTAAGCAAATACATGGGAAGAGTACAAATTATTAATGTGATGCTCAAAGTAGAACTTGGTTCAACTTTTCCATTATGTGAACGGTTTATACTCTTCCTGTGTACCGTATAGCGGGTTTGTTTCGTGAGGCCAAAGTTTCGTTCTTTTCGTTCTTCAACATAATTGAACGAACGTTAATCCTAGTTTAATAGGCGTGGTTAACACACCCCCCCATTCATTGGATGTGTACAAGAGACGCCATGCACGTACATTAACGTGTTTCAGAACGAATGTTTAACCTCATGAAAGTCGTTTTGAGGAAGGAAAACGGAACTTTGGCCTCACGAAACAAACCCGCTATACGGTATTTATTTATATTACGTACGTTACATTTATAGTGTAAACCCACCTTTACATATAGCTACATGTATATATACTAGGAACTTACCTTTGACCATTATATACAGATCATGTAGCTCAGGGTCAACTCTACGAGAGGCAATCTTTATCACCTGTCCTATTGTCAGCTTATAAGCCCTCTTGGTGGTAACCAGGTAAGACAAACGGTTATGTAACCACTGGTATAGTTGTATTAGAGAGGGTAGGAGTTCTCCACCAACCTTCAGTATATAGAGAGTACGTGATTATGATACAATTAATAATCAAGTAATTTATTCATACCTCCAGGCGTTGTTTCTCTACTGCAAACTTTGACAACAATCTGCTCGAAGTGTCTTCCAGTTTAAGTCCATTTATATAGTTGAGAAAATCCTTTTCACTAGGATGGAGAGGGTAATAGGCCTCCAGTGTGCTGATGTGTAAGTAGGATATCAAATGTAATATAGACAGTTTGAGTGAAAGATAGAACTTACCGAAGGTTTAGTAATAGTTTATCCATCCATATGAAGGAGTACAGATCAAACTGTAATCACAAGAACATGTTAGATTGCGTATATGTTTCTACTGTGTTGTATATACCTTTTTATCAAGCTCTTGCCGAGCAGGTGAAAAAATCTTCTGGTGCCAAAAGATCTCATAACGATCCAGCTCTTCTCTGGTTTCTAATTTACCTAGCATAGCACCAGATACTTCAGAGTTACTCTAAACATAATAATTAACCTATAACCATTTTAATAATCATGTATAATTAATAAATACCTCATATAGGTTCATTAGACATCGTGTTACTAGGAATGATCTCTCCTCATCGAATAAGTTAAGGTTATCCCTCAAGTTGATCCACAGTGTCTTCACCTGTGACACACAGTAATGCCTTATGGCCTGCCAATCAGATATTATGCTCCCGTGCAATTTAGACTGAGACTCGGGTAGAGTTAACATTGAGATACAGAATGTACCGAAGTTAGCCCACAGAAGGAAATACAGTGAGTGGAGGGAGTAGGTTCCTCTGGTGGCATGAGGTTGGTAGTCCGGGCGGCCATATTGTCCATCGGGTGTCAGCTCTACGCCACAATCGTACAGGAGACCCTCCGAAGATATCTTGGCATTATACTAGTATATAATGATAGCATCATGTATATTATGTACATTTATTTTGTACTTCATTGTACTATGTGTAAAATTATTACATTTCATGCTGGCAAAGCCATAGCAAGGAATATGGTAGTCAGTTTTGAGTTTGTAAATGCGTTATTTAGCAAAAAAAGCGTTCACTCTGAACAGTTGGTGCAAAATGGTTTGATGGGTGCTATGCTGGCTTTAAGTTATATTAGTTTTGCTGCTGTTTTAATCTTAAATTCGGCTATTTGCTTTCGTTCGAGCAATAGAAGTGGAAAAATGTTTTGAATACATTTGTGTATATACTTTTGATGTACATTGTACATGTAAATGCTAAGAAAAATAAGTAACTCCACAATAAAATCTTCAAAATCACTAAAGTCTGTTCACGTTAACTATAAATTTCCCCATGTATAAGAGTACAAAATATGCCATACTTAAGGTATGGGAAAATTTTTCTACTGCGGATAACTTTTTAACAACACTCCATATCAATACATTGCTTACATGTGAAGAACGCCAAGGACTAAACAAACATTTTTATTCTAAAATGAAAGCTGTAATACTGTCTGTTTTAAAGTTAGCCTCATTTTCGTAAGGTCATAGTTAACGTGAACAGACTATAGTTCAGCTCCTACAGGCACTGTAGCCTGGAGACCACGCTGTCGTCCACCACACAAATGAATATAGTAATTTAGCAGAGCAAGGGCCTGGTATAGTACAAGCTAATGGTCACATTCTAGCTTTAGAGTCGAGGATTCTCGGTTAAATCTTAATTCATAAATGGGGGCAAGAAACAGCACGTGCATGTACATATAGTGAGCTCACATGCTGTTTTCCGCATTAATAATGAGTCAAAGAATTATTGACTCTAGAACATGACCTTTAGCTTGTGATACAAGGGCCTTGCTCTGCTAAACCACTCCTCATTACCATGGTGGATGAGGGTGTGGTCTCCAGGCTATTAACACTGTTGCATAATTACCACATCTTTTTTTCCAATACTAATACTTAATCCCCTTTAATTGCTAAAATTGATTTTTATCTGATAAGCCATTTTCTTTTCTTTGTAGCAAATGCTTCTGTTGAAATTATAGTAGTTAAGCTAAAAAAAACTGTGGAAAAATTCTTCTAATAGAGCACGAGAAATTTGTAACTTTGTACTAGTTAACAATGAAGTATATAACTTTAACAGTGTACATGTAGTATGTAGTCAGGTATATTATTCACCTGACTGTGCTTGCTTATAATTGCTATGGACATATACATGTAATAAAAGTTAACCCTTTTCCTCTCAACAAGTTTTTAACCTGTGCATAAACGCTGTGTGTAGCAATATATTCGTGTACCATGAATCCTGTCATATAAGTGTCCTTTAATTCAGCTGGTGAAAACAAGTGATACCATAGATGGGTGGATTTTGGCTGGCAACCCAAGGTCACGCCCACTAAATTAGCCAGACAGTGACATAATTCTTCGTCTGAAATAATAATGATAGAGTAATGGGGGAGGACCCTTTAATTATAACAGTAATTAGCTATAATTAATATGAAGCCATTTTAATCAATTTGTTAATAACCTTTATTAGGTGCAGTAAATAAATTGTACAGTGGGTCAACCTTCTCCTGTCTGTGGTCTACTTTAATAGCAGTTCCATCACGTAAGATCTTCAATATCTGTTAGAGCAGTGCCATATGACTAACATGTGACTATCATGTGATATATCACCCACAAACTAACCTCATCATCTCTTAAGGGATAGGGAGATTCCTTCAACTTAGTGAACCAGCGGGTGTTGAGGAAACACTGAATGAGGCGAATAATGCAATCATCGTTTATATATCTCTTCAGGCCTGCACCAACCATTTGACATAGAGCTTGAGATGATTTCTAGTCAAAATAAAGGTTAAACCAGCTGCTGCATTTTAAAGGTCACCCTCTCCTTCCCCCTTCCCCCTTCCTTCCCATTCACAAAATTTAAACTAAACCAGGTTAATTAGCATTTCAGCTGATGTACATGTACATGTATATACATACATACGTGTATTGTACCTTGCGGACAAAGAATTCATAATATGCCACAAGCCACACCATCATTTTAAATGCTTGCTTCTTATCAATTTTTTCCATCAATTTACTCCTTGCATTGAAACTGGAAAGCAAAATTACATTAATTATTGAAATCAATACAAGTAATTATAATAAACTCCACCCCTTTTAATAAACGTACCAATCTTCAGCGACTTTTAAAAACTGATTGGCGTCAGCTCTTGATCCTTTACTCTCATGTACCTTCAACATGGCCGCCTTTACCTGATGATACAGCTGGCTCAGTGTAGACTGGTCCTCAGCTTGCATGAATGGAAGTAAATATGGCTTGCCTTTGGGACAAGCCTGAAATGTAAAGAATGGGAACGAGTCTGACTATGGAATAAGAATCAGTCTAATGATATAGGAATAAAAGAGTAGCCTAAGAAAACATGTGGAATGCGTGGGAACAAGCCTAAGCTAAAAACATAAGAATCAGTATACCCTGAGCTGTTCGTGAAATACACTCAAGCATTTGACCTCCTTAAATATTGGATAACTCCCGTTAAACATGTCCATAAAATATCGATAGCTCTTTAACTTCTGAAGGAGGTGCATCCCTAGGGTGAGCCTATGGCCTCCGATATTCCCTCCCCCGGTACCATCATCTTCAAGAATATCATTTAGTTCAGTTAGTACAGGTTTCAACTGATGCAAACAAAATATAAAAGTAATTTTCAATATGTATTTGATTATGCACATGCACAAAAGCAGATTTACACTAAAAAATGTAATGTAAGCAAGTACATGGGTAGAGCACAACAAACCATTAAAAGTTGAATTTAGGTAATTTTTACATTATATTTTTTTCCTTGTAAATGTAACATTTTCTAGTGTAAATCTACCTTTAGTCTGATATGTTGTACATGTATGTATAATTGCATGGGATTGAGTGTACCTCTTTAGCCATTAGGCTTTGGTTAGTATTACCACATAACAACAACGCCAGCTGCCGCAATAGACACTGTATAATGGCCTGCTTCTCTATTTGCAGGACAATCTTTTCACCGGGTGGAACAGATTGTGGGTGTGCCAACTGTAATAAAAATGAATGATGTACATGTATTATATTTACCACTGAATAACAATAAGGGATACCAGCTGTGTACATATTACCTGAGTGATGGTTCCCACAAGTCTGATCAGGGCATTCACATCACATGGTTTGTCCATTAGGTGCTCCAATAGAGTTATAAAATACAAATGACAGAGCGGTTGCTGCATTATCAGACTCTAACAAATAAGGTAAACAGATTACATGTGTATAATACATATGATAACCGATTATAACAGGGCAAACCAGTTACATGTATATGTACATATTGTGTATAGTACCTCAGAGTGTTTCGATGCCTTGATAACTCTACAGTTTTGATAAAAGAATGGGATATAAGGACACGTGTCCTCAATACTGTCAACCCCATTGGCTAGTGTCTCTGCTATACTCTGACGAACCTAAAATAATCATACCCACACATCACAATTAATTAAATATTTAATCTGAATAGGGTATGTACCTCTTTGTTATACATTTCTAGTGGGTTGGCCATTGTTCCTATCTCTTCATCACTATGAATATAATTGCCAAGCAACAGTGATAGATATTTCTTATACACAGCCATACTGGAGCTGGTGGTGATCTGCTGGTTAAACCTCATTTTGGGCTTATCAGACATTTTAACAGCTTTAGAACGGTCTTCAGAATAAGAGGAGCTGATAGTGATTTCTTTGACAAGTTGAGCTGATGCCTTCCACCCATATTGATCATTAGCAAGCAACAGGAAATACTGCCGGTCCACTAGTGAAACCACACCCCTTTAATTAATTAAAATAGTCAAGAATAAATTTTGCTATAACAAAAACATTATTACCTTTTATGAGACAAGAAGTGCTCAAACAGGGATTCGTGAAGAATCCTAGACTGATCTTCAGTTTCTTGTACCATTTTGTTGGCCAATGTCAGGCATTCTTCTAAAGTAGGGACCACTTTGGCATTTTTCAACTGTTGAAACAAAAAAATTAAAGAAAAATAACTTAACGATATCAATTTATCAATACACAATGGCTTCCAATATACAATACGTAGTTACCAATATACAATGGTTACCAATATACAATGGTTACAATACACAATAGTTATTAATACACAATGGTTGCCAATACACAATAGCTACATGTATCTATACATAATGTTAAAGAGCATTAATACATGTATATACTGTAAAGAGTGTGTACCATATACCTGTAGTGATTGCTTGAAATATTTCTCCAATAACAATTCAAACAAATTGTGACCTTTCATTAGAAACTTCTCATCAATAGCTGGGTAAGCACAGATTACAGAGTACGTTGTATGCATCACATTGAACTTAGCGACCTCGCAGTCTGGAATGGGCGTGGTGTAGAGGTGTAACCTCAGGGCCATTGACAACATCACCATTTGATAAGTTCGGTACCATAATTGCAGAGCATCACTCTTAAATTCTGGAATGAAAATAAATGAATGAAAGAATGAAAGAATGAATAAACTAGCACAAAAGTGCATATCCCTCGCGCTCTCAGCACTACAAGACTTTCTTGAGCTCAATAATTATGATTTACAGGCAGAGGTGAATGAATGGGAGTGGCTGATCAATTTAGCAAGGAAAGGGTTAAAAAAAAAAAGGGACAAAATTAAAACTGGAGAAGAAAGGTGTGGTCGACAGCAACCATGGCAAAAGCTGAACCACTGATTTTGTTTAGAACACTGTTA
>JAYJLX010055083.1:0-31065 GCA_036873525.1 Chalinula nematifera | reverse complement strand
TAACCTATGAAACTTTAACATTTCATAGCGTTTTCGTAAATTTTCATGCATTTTGGTGTTTTCATGGCATTTTAAGATCATTGTTTATTGCCATGAAAATAATTTCATTATGATTTCATATACTTTCCATAGTTTCATGAGTGTTTCATATGGAAAAAGTTTAGTAGTGTATATGCTTTGTTGATTATCTTATCAATAAAATCTCTTTGATGTTCAATTACCCAGCTATAACCGCACCCATGTTTTTCTGCACGTGCACAAATTAACAATGTATTAAGATAGGGAAAAAATGGCCGTTCGTGTTCTCTTGAGGCTCCTGTCTTCAACTAAAAAGGCAAATTTTTTCCGGTCAGTATTAACTGGTATTAACATGACAAATAAACTTCATATGGATGTTTCTAACTTCTATCAGTTTTGGCAAAGGTAATACCACAAGAATAAGAATTAATACCTTGAAATGTTCACACTTTTATCGATTTTGGAGTGCTCAAAAGTAACTTTTTTTGTATATCTCCATAACTATAAATCTAAAGTTTCGCCAAAACTGATAGGTTATAGATAGGGTTAATAACACCTTGCAAATAGAATGTTAGCTTCATCAAAGTAGTGGAACAAAGTTGCCTAATCGCTCGAAGTTGATTTATCTTCATTTGAAGCTCGTCTCGATTTGCAAGACTGGAGTTGAGTTTGCAGTTTTTACGCTCATAGCTGGTGCTTTATTCTTTACTACTATTATTGTATCTTATCAAAAAAAGTGTTCTATTAATGTATACTGTCAGTTCAAAGTTGGCCTTAATTTCGGCCATTTTGAGGTGGTCCCAGGTATAAAGTCACCTGTGTGCTTGCAAATGAAAGCACTAAAGTGCTGGACCCTCGCGGATATGCATGTATATTCGCTTCATTCAAAAAAAATAAAATTTGACAACACAGCTTTCTTACACCAGGAAACGCATACTCACTTTACAGTGTGGTACATACATGTACACACAAACCAAGCACTTCACTGGCAATAACACAGCACATACACATATTTCAAAAATAATTCTTCACACTTAAAAACCAAATGCACTTACAAGCATGTAGTAAACTTGTAGAGCATAGTATCAAGTTTTACATAGTAGCTTAACTTGACACATGGCCAGATAGCTTGTCCTCAGTCTTGCTAAACTCCAGTTACACTTCAAAAACTCCCAATCACTAGAAAATACTCCAGCAGATGATGAGAAGTTAGTCCTTCAAAGTAAAATCTAAGACTAGGCCCTTGAGCAAACTCTAAACACAGCCATCCAAGCGAGCATCCAAAGAAGCCATGATCAAAAATAAATTGAAGTAGGCGTGACTGACAAATTGCAACATGTACTCAAGGGGCGCAGTCTAAAAAATGGCGACCAGCATAACCGTTGATCAAAATACTCGAAGATCTTCGTCTTAATCTTAGCCATGTTTTCAAAAATCCGTTAAATCATGGAATCATCGACATCAAGCGCCTTCATTGCAGTGTCAGTGAAGTCTACCATCAAGTATTCACAGATTATGTGGTAACACACAGACAGACAGACAGACAGACACACACACAAACCGACTACTCTAACCCTCCATCCACGCTTACAGAAGCATTTAATGAGACAGCTAGCCAAGTACATGTATCCCAGTTAATACAGAAGGCTTTAAAGTACTTATATTTGTGAAAAAACCATGATCGTACGAGAAAAAAAAATCAAATTACATGTACATGTATATTTTACCATTACTCAATAGATTAAAATTTCCAAAGTTTGCCCTTTTTGTAGAAATGGTCACAAATGCTCATCCACTGAGTTAGAAGTTGCTAATAATTTTGGCCATTTCACAGCTCATGAATCATTTGTACAAAAACTGGGGCGGTCCAAAGTATTAAGTCACCCATGATATTTGTCAATTTCTCTCCACCCATTTGGGCAAAAAAAGTTAATGTTCATTTGGGAAACCAATCTTTTAACAATCATTGTGGTGGAAGTCCCCCTTTTTGCTATAATGTTATATCCAGCTTTAACTTTTTTTGCCCACTACTGTATATAACACAACTATATATAATTTTGAAGGGCATGGCAAAATACTACACACACATTCCATACTTGTCTAGTTGAGCTCGAGTATTTGCAACCTTCTGCTCAAGTGTTGTAATTTGCTGCTGAAAGTCAACTATCTTTTCATTGAAAGCCTCTTCCACTTCTGTAGCTTGACTCTACATGAAAAACATGCATGTACATGCACATGTAATAAGGTCACAAAAGTCAATGCTATTGCTATCTAGCTGCTGTACTCGCTCCTATATAGGTGCACGTGTTGGGATGTCTTCATAGGAAGACAGTAAAATAAACAATTAACGAACAAGTCCATTAAGAGCCAGGAGGGACAGGCAGTATGCATATGACTCCCACTCTAAATTAAGTACGGTGAATGTGACCCTTTGAGCAAGGAGAATTAAGCCCCAGGCAAATTTAGTGATTTTAACCAAAGCTTGGAGTTAAACTAGGACTAATTTACAATTAATCTATGGTTATCCCTCGCACCGGCAAAGCTATACAGTGAGGATACGGTAATGGGTCAATGAGTTAGTTCATTCAGTTGTTCAATAGTTAGCGAATTAAAACTAGTGGCAATTTTAAAATTTATGTACAGATCTAGCATGTAGCATGTACATGCAGCTCCTTGGCCAGCGTGCTACAGTGGAACCCCTATGTAAAGGACACCTTGGCGACAGAGAAGTGTCCTTTATAGAGAGGTGTCCTTTCTACAGAGGTCAATCAAAACGACCAGCTTTTACGTGAATCCCTATTGTGATTCGTGGTTTGTAATGCAATTTTATAGCTGCAACATTCACTATGTGATAAAAATAACAGCATTAAATGCTGCAATAAACCTTATTCAACAAACGTTCTAATTAACGTCTGTCGCCCAAGTGAAGTAAAATTGCGGATTTCAGCAAATGAAGACAGGCGAACATTTGAATACTGCATCGTTAGATAACTGCTATAGAAACACCAATTTATTGTTATTTCATTTATATACACATGTAGTTTTTACTTGCTGGTTTTTTTAATCTAATTTGTTTTTATACTGCTTTATTTGAATTGATTTATTGGCCGAGCATACTCAAAATACAAGAAAAAGTTTATAAAGAAGTTGTTGTCCTGTTTACCCCTGCCCCTATCAACCACCAATAAGGTATTCACTGATAGCTTGCTATTCTTCCAACTAGTCAATAAATTTGGAAGCAGATTCCTCACCAGGTAACCACTATACTAGCCGCAAATGTGACGGCCCATCTACATATGGCTTGACCGTACTACATGCACTGCAAGCTAAAAGGGTGGGGCTGGTTATTACCATGGCACCTATAGTTGTAGCATGTTTATATTGCAGGAATATTTTATAAGTATTGTTGTCCTCTTTTTCCAGGAATTTAATGGCCTTCTCTTGCATTTCTCTTTCTTGTACCAATAACTCTTTAAAGCCATCATGTTTCTCCATGATCTGGCATAGGCTACAACCAACTAAGAGTGATTTCATTAGACTGAAGCAATACATTGCACTACTTGATGACTTAATAATAGACTCCCAATGATATAAAAAGGTTAGGATTTGCAGTCAGCGCATAAGTGTAGTTCCTAAGCGACGTACACCATCTAGCCACCTCACACCACCATGTGATAGCAGACCAGCAAGCAAAAGACCACCAACAAGGGCATACTTACACTTGAGCATCAAGCATGATCATGGTGCATATTGCAAATTAATCTACTGCTCATCGGAATTGACAATCATTAGTAGCAGTGATTCTGTATCCATTCTGACACTAGAGGCACCACTCCATGTTCATTACAGAAATAATTGCTGACAATGATGCAGCTATAAAGTTCCATAGATCTTTCCCTACTTATAACCATTTAAAAATATGTTACAATTTTCTCGGACATACGATTAATCACCTCATTTACCCTGATTCCTGCTGTAGTCCTAATCACTCGTCTAGACCTAAAACACAACGAGCTTTATCTCCCCAGAATGAATTCTTTCTAACCCTTTGTAGATTACGAAGCAATTTACTTGAGATGGATTTAGCTATTCGTTTTTGGTATATCCCAGCCAACAGTCTCTCGTATCTGTACTACTGGATCAACTGCATTTATCGTAAGTTTAAAGAAGTTCCCATATGGCCATTTAGACACCAGGTACAAAAATAAATACCAGTGCAATTCAAATCTCAGTATTCAAACACACATGTAATCATTGATGCAATGGAAGTGCATATCCGGAAACCCACTAATCCCGCCGTACAGCAAGTTACCTTTTCCAGCTATAAAAACCATATAACACTGCAAAGGCACTGGCTGGTATTACCCCTTCTGGTGAATTCTCTTTATTTCAGCATTGCATGGTGGTTCTATTTTCTGATAGAGAGCTGTTTGAGCATTCAGGCTTGGTGAAAGTCTGGAACTACTGGAAGCTGGTGATTCCATCATGGTGGACAAGGGATTCAATATTCAAGATATCTTCCATTAGAGAGGAGTTCAATTAAACATCCCTCCTCGAAAGAATAATGCTCAATTAAGCAACAGAGAACTCACTGAAACTAGAAGGATAGCATCACTACGTACACACATAAAACGTGCATTTAAAAGGGTAAAAAAGTTCAAAATATTATGTAATTTACCCAATAAAATAGCTTCATTAGCATATCAGAAATATTTTTTATTTGTTGTATTTTAAAAAAATTTTCAACCAGCCCTCGTTAGTGATAAAAAAAATTAATCATCTTATTAGATTTAAAATGGATTAATACTGATTGAGGGCCAAGTGGAATGAATACTGACAATTGCAGTTATAAGCTATGGTTCACTAACACAAACTGATGGACTATCTAAAGGAAATGGATATTGTATGATGTGTAAGTTTAAAGGAATGCGAGGATAGATGATTTCAAGTACAATAAAGGATAAATATAAATTGATGTTAACTTGGAGTGGCACATGTCCCGGAACCATTGTTTAAACCTTATGCGCTCAACATGCACATTCTGCGTGGTACATACTATTAAGTCACACCACTTGGTATTTGTGATCACCATAGCCCCTTGTATCTGATAATAGTCGTGGGTTTGCTTTAGGTGGACTTCGTTATTGACTAAAGCACAGCAAAAAGATTTCATCTTACAGCAAGCATTGGATACAAGTCATGTTACAACACGTGTAAGGGCAATTGATCTTGATCAGACCACACCTTTCATCATTAGCTGTTGTGACTATGCCATCAGAGGATGCTGCTAAATAGCCATACTGACTACAAATAAAAATTCCAGCTTTCTGAAGGCTTTGACCTTTAGATGCACAAAGTGCTTCATACTCATCAAAGTGCTTCATACTCATCAAATGCTGTGGATTTGTGTAGCCTTCCCCACAAAATCGACTGCTACTTAGTTTGAATGATGACTCATCACCATAAACGATATCTCGATCCTTATTGGTGATTACGACTCCTTTACAAAGTACACCAAATCTGGAGGAAGTTAAACGGCAATGACGCTCCTGGTACCATCTTGGTTTCACGCTTTGTTCCCGTGTGGCCCTTTCTACATTACTGATATAATCTTCTAAGATTCACGAAATCGTTTTAATAAACTTTACTGTATGATTATATAGAGCCATTTATGAGATGGGCTGAGGTTCCCTCATCACTGCTGCTTGAGCCCTGAGCTTTAATGAACAAGGAACTAGTGGTAACTATGACTAGCAGCCCATGGAAGATTCTACTGGCCCCAGAGACTCTGGAGTGGGTAACTCAAGGACGTGACTGAAAGCTACCGGTATGGGTAAAGAGGCAAGACTTCGTGTCAGATGAGTGATTTCAAAAGATGTAGTTTTTTGTAACTCAATTGGGCGTGGATCACGGCTCATCACCGATAATTCCTTTTTGGTTTTGCCATATTCAGCCTTCACAAACTTCACTGAATCTAAGGTACACGAACTGGACTGTCTTTTACGAGGCTGATGCCAGGTTTGCAAGAAATCTGTACACGATTCAAGGCCGGCTCCCCCCTGCACACTGTGACTACATGTGGAAGCTCCATGTAGGCGACAAAATTCCTCAATGATAGTAAAGTGCACAAAAATGCATGCAAGAGGATGATGGGCCTAACCCAGCAGGACAACCGCACTTGGCAAATACAATATTACTTTGTGAATTAAAAGCTACTCTCATTAAATACAATTGATTTTTTTTTCATTCCTGCATGGCACTTAAACTTTACTAAAGTCCGTTCATGTTGAGTTGAGGATTTGCTCATTAGATATTCATCAAAGATTCATTAATTATGGCTACACCTCGCCCACGCACTTCCGTACTTAATAAATTATGAATGGTAAATTATTGTGCAACAATTGCCAATAAATACTAATGAGCAAACCTTCAACTCAATGTGAACACACTTTAGTAGAAATTCTTCACACTTCTTATTATGTTAAACATTGAATATGACCAGCCTTGAATATCGTGGGAAAGATGTGGAATTCAAATTCTTGTAGTCGTGATTAGGTTTCCCATCCAGTGCACTACGATTAATGAAGTAGTCCAACATATTTTGCATTTTAAAATTTAATGGTATTTCTTCATCACTGCAGATAGGATTCCAGCCTTGTTGAGCTACCCATATTGCATCTTGCTGAAATTCCACCCTGTTGTAATAAAACAAGTATAATATTATATTCGTAATATTGCTAATGTAGGTTAGCCCAGCCCCTGTGCCCATGCAATACAAGCCCCACCCTTGTCATGCCTAGCTCGTACCTCGAGCTCTTGAGTGGCACTCCAAAGCCGGTGAGTGTTACACGGTCACACAAGCACCCTAGGTATTACAATGTGGTGAGGAGTCCGGAGTAGAGCACTGCTATCTTTTTAAAAAAAACCTAAAGTGGATGGTCCGCGAATAGCTAACAGGAAACGAATTAGTCAGTAAATTCGTCAAACGGTTATAAACGGAGTAGGACTTTATTGCAGCAAAAAAATGTACAAAATTAACTATAATATATGAATTATAATCAAGGGAAAAAATGAAATAAAGTATGCAAAACAAATAGACTTATATAACAATAGTTTATTAATTCTGTTATGAATTCTTCAGCTGGTCGCCTTCTGAAAAATCTGCCATTTTACTCCACTTGCGCGATGGGTGTTAATTAGAACGTTTGTTGAATAAGGTCTATTCAAATTGCTTTAACATGGTATTTGTTTAGTTAATGCTACTTACTAGGTTTGCTGTGACCACACCTTTCCCGTTTCATAATGTCTGTATTTTTAACCCTTTCTTTGCTTCTTTTCACTTTATACTACAGCTGAATGTACTATGCCTTGGAGCGATAACAGATCACAGGAAAATTGACCGAATATTGCTCTAATTTAGTAGGCTTGACTGAAAAGCTGTCTACCATTTTGTAGGGACAAAAACTATGGCTGAAATAGGATTAGGTTTGATTTTTTCTTGTTCTGCAGCATTTTCCCATCTACTTTTATTTGTTTAAGCAACATAAATGGATAGCTAACGAAGGTTTGCAAAGTATATACTAGTCTTTTTTTTGGCCTATAGAAGTGTTAATGCTTTATAAAGCCAAATTTTTATACTTTTGCCTACTGTTTATGTACATTTTATCCCTACAAAATGGCACATACCAACACCATTTTAAATAAAAATTTCGCCCAGACTTGTGAAAATCAGTTATCGCCTTAAGGGGTCTATACGTCCTATGGCAATGTCTGCTGCAAGCAATTTGAGACAGTATTGAGCTTAAAAAAAATCGCAGCTTTTAGCACGCGGGGATTTGCACTAAATGCACTTGTATATTTCAAGTGACTCTGTTACTATGAGCTCTCGAAACACTTCATGTTCCAGGTAACAAGATCTTACCTTTAGAGTGGGAGGGGCTGGCAACATGAGACTACAAATGAAAACTCTCGAATCAAATAACAGTGATCACAAGTTAGGCTACCAATTTACTAACTACATGACTACAAGAGTATGATTTAACGGAAAGAATACCTTGGCTAAAATCAATTCAGATTGGAAGGTAGATAACTCAGACCTCTTCATAACATATAAAATAACTACAGTGCTCAAAACGGCTAGCAGAGCTAACATAAACACTCTGGAACTTCTATCAGCTCCTCCTCTTTGCATGTTTGATTAATCTGTATCAAAAGAGGGAGAGAAACAATGACTTGAATAATGAGGTACGATAATACTGTGGACCTGGAAGACTCCTTAGTCCCCAACACCTTCACAGGAGAGATGAAAAACACAACCGATCAAGCAAGACGCAAGACAAGCATGCGCTGAAACCCCACCTACACTGATATTAATACGAGTTCCGCCTACTAGCCTCTAGTGGTGGCTTAAAGCCTTAAACCATGCTACAGCGCTGACAGCTGCCATTCTACCATGAAGTTCAGAAGTTGAACGAAGTAGTTTAAGGGCGAGGAGCGATTAAACTACGGCTGCTCAGGATCATCTATCCACTAATTATACTCTCACCAAGCCAATTGTTGCTAGACTAGGTGGTGTCGAGGTGGTGTACTGCTATAATCAAGCAATGAACAACACAGTTAATGTTGACAATGAGTCGTCCTTCCCCCTGGAAAAGCACGTTCTAGTTCGTTCAGTAGTTATTGCTGTCAGTTGCTTCACGATGATTGGTTCAATTTTGGTGGTACTATCATACCTTTTCCTGAAGTCGTTCCGCAGTGAAGCAAGACAAATAGTGTTCAATATTTCTGTCATGGATTTTGGCATAGGACTAGCCAATTTCACAGGAGCTGTGGTTCATTTTGATAAATACTACCATGATCAGAGTGATGTATCTACCACTATTGATTCACTTTGCAAACTTCAGGCTTTCGTGGCTCTCTTAGCAACGTTTGCCTCGATCCTCTGGACAATGTCGCTTGCAGTATACATGTATATAATGGTATTTCATAATTATCAAAGAACAGTCGTGCTGTATTTACCACTGTGTTACATGTTGTGTTACGGACTACCTGCTGCACTCACTATTTGGCTGCTGTTGACAAACAGGCTAGGCAATGCACCATATAATTCATCGGGATGGTGTGGAATCATCTTAATACGACCAAATGATGGGGCTATTGATGTATTTGCAACCATAGTTGGATACGACCTGTGGATTTATCTCACTTTTTTCTTGTGCTTAACGATGTACTCAGCTCTATTCATGAGAATCAATGAGGTTAGTAAATTAATAATAGGTAATAATAGTGAGTCAAAGGCTTTGTCTAACCATGTCACACAGATGTTACAATTGTCTCATGTACCTGTCAGAGAAAAGTGGATCCCCATGAAGGGGTTTCGGGGCCAATTTTTAATGGCCCCTGTAACTTCCTTGTGATAAAATAGCTCCCCATCTGTTAGCGATATGGCTCGATTAAAATGCTCCTACCTATCCATTAAGTCAGTAATAAAAAAACTCAGTAATTATAATTATATGTACGTATGGTAAACCCTTCATGATATTGATAGCATTACATCATTGATACCAATCAGCACAACCACATTTTTGTGGCACAAAATCATATCCTAAAGCTGTAGCAATGGTATTCTTTGATAGTATAGCTTAGTTTGTATTTCTTAAGACCTTGTTTGAAGAGATTTGTACAATGTATTCTACGCGATGTCTAATGGCTATCAGTGTGTAGCCTAGTTTAATGTCATAACTGCGTTAATCAACTAGCAAACGAAGCAAAGGCTTTGAGCCACATGTTAACAGTATGTTATGCAATTATAGGCGACAGCGTATGTGCCAAGGAGTCAGCAGACAGTTATTTTTCACACATGCACAGATTGTAGAATTTGTGTAGATAGGTATATCTTCTAGGCGCCCATTTTTATTGGACCCATGTGTCTAACTGGTGAGGTCCTATTTTATCAAGAGGGGATCCATTTTTAACAAGTAGTTTAGTTCCGAGGGCTCCATTCTTAATGATAATTTAATTTCATAAGTCCATTTTCTTTGGGATCCAATTTTAATGTAACAACTATCTTAAGAATATTGGCCATCTAATACATGTACTATGTGGTAAGCGCAAAACCAAAAGTACTGTGGAGTTGTTTGTCAATTTTCTTGTAGATGCAAGTTTTATAGCATATCTTAGTTAAACTCCATCCATGATGTACGCATTGTAGTTGGTTCCACGTGGATCGAACAGTCTGATTGAATACCGCAATTCCTCTCCTTGCAATGGCTTGTGTTTCAATGTCCTGAAACCTATCTAACTTGTACTAGAGTGATGCAAGACTGATGTTATAACAAAATTTGCTATCCCTGCATATATACTATGATTTTCAATAATTTTCAGCATCACTGTTTTGAATCCAACCTTTAAAGTTCACAAACCATGAAGAATTAATTGGATATACTAGATGATTGTAAAACAATGATGGGGCGAGCCTTCGCAAAGCATAGTTGACTTAGTTCTGCTCTAGTATGTAGATCTAGCAGTTTAAGCTGTGTACTGTTTTATCAAGCTGAAAAAAAATGAATCAATGATGTTCATTGCATGCAAAGAAATTAAAAGCAGACTGCCAGGTAGCACAAATGTGTTAGTAGAAAGCTTACATGAAGGAATGTAACATACACAGATAAAGATAAATTCACTGAGGAAGCTCACTTCTTGATGCTACCCTTACCATAGTACTGATCGTGTACTTGTTTGTGACTGACCCTTTCATGGATAATTATGGATCTTGGAGTTGGAAAACTTGTATAATCAAGCACAGCTGTGTAAATAATGGATCAAAATCTGCAACAAGCTGCTTCAGAATCCCAAAGGACAGCTGTGTAGTTTTAACAAATTTCTTGAGAATAGCCTAACTGTCAGACAGTCATTTACGTAGCTGACTTTAGGTAGCCATTGTTAAAACTTGCTTAGGTGGGCGTAATCTGAACTTGTGAGTATAAACAGAATTTTTCCGTAATTTGGTCGACCCACGGATGTACGCTTTCGACTAGTGTGGGGCTCGCCCCAATTAACATTTTTTTCATGATATTACATTGAACAATTAAAGGCTGGTTCACACTATAAACGTAACGAAATGTAATGTTAACCGTAACGAAAGCAAATACATGGGAAGAGCACAAATCGTTAACGTGACGTAATAAATTGAAATATTTCCTATTCGTACGTCACGTTAACGATTCGTACTCTTTCCATGTATTTGCTTTCATTACGGTTAACGTTACGTTTCGTTACGTTTATAGTGTGAACCATTCTTAAAGCTAGTAAAAGAATATTACAGTATATAATTATGATGATTAGCGGATGCTGGGATGGGGTAAGTGATTTCATTTTAAGTTTGTTCCATGATACAATCAGAGTAACATGTATTTGATTACAGCCTTAATAACCAACTGTGTAGGTCAGTTTGTGTGTGATAATTGCTATTTGAACTGTATTGAAATTATACGACAGTCAGTTTTTAGCTATTATAATTATTTTTTTGATTTAACGATATTCAATGCAAATGTACAATGTTTATCTTTAATTAGAGGTTATTCGCATAAAAAAAAAGCTATTACCTCACAGCCGGAAAAGTTTGCAAGAAATTTAATCGTGCGATTTTGCGAGGGAGAATAAAATCACACAAAAAAAAATACAATTTCTTATACATTGCTAGTCCAGCCATGCCCCCATGTTTCGCATTAATTAAATTTCGCAATATTTTGAACTTCCTCATTTTTGAGCAAATCGCACAACTTTGTTCTCGCAAATATTTCCAGCTATACGGTATTCATTTAATGAATTAATCATTAAAAGCTTAGTTTAACCATAGATAAATTACCCATATAATATATATGGTTTCACACTTCAGTGCTTCATAAAGTGTACAGATTAAACAAATATCTTTGTTTTGCACTTACAACTTTAGTTTCGATCTGCAGCAAAGTTTGTTACTTTTCAGAAGTTCTGGAAGCAGGCATTACATTTTCTCGACTTCAAGCTACTACTAATCCCACTAGCCTTTTTTGTTCTGAGGGTATGGACATGTGTTATAAACATCCTCTTCATATACTGTGGCATCAAACCTTCATCCCTTCCTCATTCCTTAAACCTTGCACTAATCTTATTAGCAGTTAGTTATATACTATAATACATATATTAGCATGCCAATAAGAAGTGTATTTCATCATTACAATTTGCCAGAATTAACTCACTAAATTATTTATTGTCTTTGTGCATATGTTCTGTGAGCTTTATATAAATACACTGATACAAACATATTTCTGCATACTAAATTAAGTAGTAGTTAATGCATGCATCTGAGTGCTTTATTGAATTTATCCATACGAGCTTCTGGTTGAGGAGCTAAAAATAACCCTAATGGAAATGAAACGCATGTAACATGCATGTTTGAGTATGGGATTTGGGACATTTTACATGCATGTTTGCATGTTATGTGCATGTAATATGCCTATAAAATGCTGGAATTTTGCATGTTTTTCGATACTTGTTGCATGTAACATGCGTACAACAATACAGTGACATGCATGTTTCAGCTAACATGCATGTAAGGTATGCAACTTCCATGCATGTTAGCAATATCATGCATATCGCTGTATTGTTTTACGCATGTTACATGCAACATGTATCGAAAATAGGCAAAATTCCAGCACTTCACATGCTTATTACATGTACATAACATGCAAACATGTACGTAAAACGTCCCAAATCCCATACAGTATATAATACTTATGGCATTTCTAGTGTCATGCTGTGAATTGCTTTTTTTTTTGTTTGCTGTATTAATTCCCACAGGGTATTGGTGACTCAGGACAAGGAATGGTGAATGGATTGATATTTGTGATCTTAGTCAAGAAGATTCGTCAAAGCCTATTTTCACTTACTTGGGTTATGAAATGCAAGAATTGGACAAAGCTACACAACAAAGATAAACGTAATACACCATTGTTAATTAATAGTGGTGATATTGCTACAAATGACGACCTGTGCACTCCAACAAACTCACTAACCTACACCTTTAGCAACTAACTATTCAACTAAATAACTAACTACACATTGTACAATGAATAAAATTATTATTCTTTTTGTTGATAAATTGATCTCACTACACATGTCAGTCCACGTGGGCTATATGATTCATTAGTTTTACTACCCAAATCTTTCACATTCTCTATGATTTCATCAAGTAATGCTTCTTGTTGTGACTGTCCCTTAATGAACCTTTGGTGCCTCTTTCTCTGAACCCATATTTTTATTGAGTGTTTTCTCTCCAGAAATGCTCGCATAGCCTTTAACTTTGTTTGTAAATCATGTTCTGATATTCCAACCATAACTTGCACCTCCTTTGTGATTGCTCTTGGATCTTTCTTATTACGTTCCTTTGCATTCTTCGATTCAATCCATAGTTGCTTTCTCGATATCATCTTGCACACAGGTTCTTCACCTTTTGTGACCTGTAAAAGTCATGTACAATTATATTAGTTCAAGATTATGGTACTAAAGCATCACTAAATGCTGGAATAGAAATTAATTTGCTCTATTACGCCGTACATCTTGTCTGTGTCAAGATAACAAAAATTTTCAGTATGTTCACTATAGTCTGTCACATGTATGAAATACACTTTAGGTCATTGACATTTGCTGTACAAGATAAATTAAGAATCTGTAACTGATTGTGGATAAGGGCTAAAGGAGGAGAAACTGCAATTCAGTTACATGAAGCCCACCCAATTATACTGTGTAGTATATTTCCATTTTGTTTTTAATTCTAAAAATTTTGAGGAACAAGAAATTAAAAAGCGAGAAAATTTTAACCAAATGCAATATGTGGATTTGTAAAGGTTTAGAGCTTCCAAGATAAAAGGCTAATAAAACTACATGTACAATACAACAACATAAGTAAAGAAAGATATCCAAACTTTCCATCACAGGTATACGACATCCATTTTTGCAAAGGTTCAGGAAACCCCCCCTTTTGCAATCTATTTCCTGAGTCCTCTCCCTCAGTCCCTCTCCCCCCACCTCCTCTTCTCACTGCTGAATTGGTGGTTAAATTTGAGCTAAAATACCATTAGAAGGGCATTTTAAGTGCTTTTCTATAGTAATTCAGTAGTAGATCATTAATAGTATGTTATTTGGATTTATCCAATAGAATTCTTAACATTTGATTTCTAAATTATTTTATCTTTATTTTCCCATTGGTATGTTACTCAAGCTTTTTGATCTGAATTGTGTTATTTTTTATCTTTGTGTATATGGACCTCTTTCACTCGCACCTTCATTACTGCTTTGTCATCAAACTAAAGCAAGACAAGTAATGACCAATCAATAAAAGTACTGACCGCACCTACTGACTTCCGGGTGGCAGAAACTCTTGTTCTACAATGGTTAAGGAACTGATAGTAGGCTCGTACTTGCTTGCAGTGCACCCTAGCGGACTTTCCACACCTCCAAACTATGCAAACAACTATTAATAACTGGAGGTTTTGTTTCAGCCAGATAGCAAAGTTTTTCCAGCTGATGAAGTGAATAGGCAACTCTAGCCATGGATAAGCACTATCTCTTACCACCCGGAAGTATATGCCACATGGGTGGGTGTGGTTCGTATCATTGGTTAATTCATGTTTAGTTTTGATGACGAAGGTGTAAGTGAAAAAGGTAGATTGTATTGCTCACAAGGTATTGCTGAAAATGATGTAAGGGAAAATAGTCTAGAGACTAGATGAGAGACAATTTAGCAACACACAAATTCCAAGTTCATCTCAAAGGAATTATAAAAATAATTTAATTACTTTTGATGATGTAATCAATTTCACTAGCACGTATGCACATGTATGTTTTTAAACATTTTGTCCAGCCCCACCCCTTTTCAGTACTATTAAAAGATAGCAAAAATCTTGCTCTCAGATGAGTTTGGGATACACATGTAGCCAGGACGATTCCTTACTATGAATGGGCGTGTCCCAAAGCAGCAAAACTGCTTTATTGCTGAGCAGTCCTCTAAATAACAGTAACAACAATATTTTTGACTTATTAATCCTTCAGTGACTGAATTAATCTTTGGCCTGTGCAGTCTTCTTGACTCGGCACTTGTAGAATGTCGGTGCCAACCGTACCGTGACACCAACTCCCTAGTGAAAATGGGATCACATGAACATGCATGTAGCTCGTATGTGGCTGTATGGGATTTGGGACGTTTTCCATGCATGTTACATTCATGTTTGCATGTTACGTGCATGTGACATGCATATTATATGAAGGAATATTGCATGTCTTCAATACATGTTGCATGTAACATGCATGTAACAGTATTGTGACATACATGTTTCTTCTAACATGCATGGAAGTTGTATGTATGACATGCGTGTTAGAAGAAACATGTATGTTATAGTATTGTTACATGCATGTTACATGCAACATGCATTGAAGACATGCAATATTCCTTCATACAACATGTATGTCACATGCATGTAACATGCAAACATGAATGTAACATACATGAAAAACGTCCCAAATCCATTAAATTACATACATACATGTAACATGCATGTCACACGCACTCCATTTCCACTAGGGCTGCAACCAAACTCCCGTGTCAATGTAAGCATGTCTAGTACTTTCATTCAGTGACAGAAATTTTACACTGTTGTTACCATGAAAACGGGGTGACCAGAGGCTCGAAGTAACCACCAGCTTCCACCATTTCCAGCCACACCCGACCCGCCGCCAGATGACTCCAAATCATACTCAAGCATTCTGTAGGCACTCAGATTGTGTCTCAGACCATCCCTCAAATCCAAAAAATTTCAAATATGGCAAGGGGTGCATCCTTTGAATCCTGCATCCCGCCTAGAGGGATGGGCATGGTTTTGTGGGGGGAGGCGGCGCAGAGTAGTCACTTTTTTTAAAAAGCTTTTACTTTTTTTGCAAATGCAAAAAGGCCACCGCTTTTTCTACTTAGTTAAATGTTGTGGGCAGAGTTCACAACACATAAGCGTCTATGGTTGTTAAAGGGTTAATCGCTTACACTATGTTTTTTCATTGTTCTGTATTAACTATTAATGTTTAAGTTCATCTATTGCAATAATTATAATAAATAAATAAATTTGAGCACTTACTGCCAACTATACCCATCAACCACAGGCAGAACACCACTTATTTAGTTTAGGCCACCCAACCCACTTACATCAGCAATGCAGCAGCAAGACATGCAACTTCTTCAGGACATAATGAAGCAATAATACTGATTCACCATTATAAAATATTATTAGTGTTGCTCAATTCATTTCATTGGGCAAGTTGTAGCCTGAAAAGTCGCATACACTTGCAAAACAAAATGGGCAGGGCATCACAGAAGTGCCATTTACCATAAATACCAGAATTTTAACAGGACTTACCTCCCAAAAAATTTTGTTGAGTGCATACAACATTAAAAAAACTTCTAACTTTTCAAATTGTTGTTAAAATCAGCCATTTTTGCTCAATCATTGCAAGGAATTGACTAAATAAAGGAGAATGGAAGTTAAAATCCTTCAGATTTGGATTAATCCAGCAAAACTATTCCTCCAGCTAGTAGTGTACCAGTTGAGATCATGTTTAATTCGCAGAAATTCAAGAGGAAGTATTGATACATACAGAAGAGCTGTTTGAGTTTACCTATGTAAATTATACCGTCCCATTACCATATGATGATCTCCATTAATAGCCATACACTTTTTACAGTATAATTATTTTGTAGGTTAATACATTCCTTCTGATAACAAAACAAAATAAAAAAAACAGGTATTAGAAACTCTCCAAAGCAGCTACTTCCAGATAGTTGGAATTTTGGCTTACAATCTTTACATCATCCGCTTTATGAATTATTTTATTTTATTGTAAAAGATTTATAATTACACTGAAAGCACTAAATTGTTGAACCCTCGCGGTCATGCATGCATATACATTTGATCTGATACAAATGTCATTCGACAACACAGCTTTTACACACCAGATCGTAGTCTGCACAGTCCAGTACACGTCGGTACATATACACATGCACACCACACACTTTACAGTAATACACAATACACAATAGATCCTTATAGAAGTAAAGATTCTTCACACGTAAACAACCAACTGAACTAAGTAATAACTTACAAGCAATAAATTTGTAGAGCAGACTATCAGTTTCATTGACAGACTTCAGCATTTTCTCATTAACAAAACTCACAATCACTTGAAAATATAGTCTAACAGCAGATAAAGCCTTCACAACAAGATCTGGAAATTCTAGGGCTTTACCAGGGCCAGCATGGACGCCATCTAAGCAAAGCAAGCCATCAGAAGCCATAATGAAAAATTGCAAGTACACATGACTGACAACTAATTTTACAACATGCGCTCAAGGGCCGTGGTCAGAAAAAATGGCGACCAGCAACACTATCGATCAAAAACTCAAAGATCTTCTTTTTAACCTTGGCCATCTTTTCAAAAATCCTTTAAATCGTGGAAATATGGACATTAAGCGCCTTCAGTGGAGTGTCAGTGAAGTTCTACTATCAAGTATCCACAGAGATTACGTGATAACACACATACACACAAACCAACTACTATAACCCTCCGCTCGTGCTCGGGTTAGTACACATGTAGGTACAAAACATTACGTCAAACTACTTTTTATTTTTAAATTCCTGCATTTCTTAACTTTATCCTAAATCTGGTCAATAATCTATGGATTATATATATATGTATAGATTATAACGCAGCACGAGGGTTATATCAGATTTATAAAAACCGATCCCCAAGGGTTAGGTTTTTATAAATCCCATATAACCCGAGTTCATGTGTTATAATTAATAATTTATAGAACCATGGTTTGCTCAAACATTTTGTTTAATGCGCATGCGTAATTAATTCGCCCTTTCAATGGCTGAAAAAAGCCTGACCTTGGTTGAAGAAACATTAAGCTGGAAAAGAAATGGTGACCTGAACAACGATTTAACAGCTAACCTTGTCTTTGTCTACTTCGTCGCTGCCTTTTGTGATCATGAGTTGTTGCATGTGAATAAAATAACAAAACTTTTGATGATCACTTTTTTTTTCCTTACAAAATCGTGAACATTCTTCGAAACAATCGAATTGAAGTCTAAGCACTTCTGCTTCTCTTACATGGCAACAAAAATGGTCCATGGGTCTTCTTTACATTCTGATCCTTTCGAACTATTGCCATCTGTTGAATATCCATAATCCCAGCAACAACGTATTTACAATACTGCTGTGGTTTTACGAACAGCTACACCACAGATTAGGAATTTATGTAAGCACACACACGCCACTTAATACCTGGGACAGTGCACATGCTCAATTCATTATCTTATCAATAAAATATCTTTGATGTTGCAATTACCCAGCTGTAACCACGCCCACGTTTTTTACACATGCACAAATTAACGATAGGAAAAAAATGGCCATTCGTATTCTCTTGAGGCTCCTGTCTTCGACGAAAAAGGCAACTTTTTTCTGGTCGGTATTAATTGGTATTAACACAACAAATGGACTTCATATAGATGTTTCTAACTTCTATCAGTTGTGGCATAGGTGATACTTACGAAATAAGAAGTTATAGCTTGAAATGTTTGCAATTTTGTCCGTTTTTAAGTGCTCAAAAGTAATTATTTTTGAATATCTCCATAAATATAAACCAAAGCTTCGCTAGATCACAGACAGGGTCCATAACACCTTGCAAATACAATTTTAGCTTCATCAAAGTAGCGGAACAAACTTGCCTAACAGCTCGAAGTTGAATTATCTTTATTCGAAGTTCGTCCCGATTTGCAAAACTGGATTTGCGTTTGCAGCTCATAGCTGGTTTAAGTAAGCTATATTCTTTACTACCGTATAGCGGGAAATTTCTGTGGGTATTAATTTCTGCGTTTTCTGCGGGTTCTTGAGAAATCGCAGAATTTATTCCCTCAAAACTAACTCACAAGATAAGCGTAGTCTACCACGAGGCTGGAATCGCAGAAATTAAATCCGCAGAACTCTTCTATTTCACCAAAACGCAGAAATTGATACCCACAGAAATTTCCCGCTATACGGTATTATTATTGTATCTTATAAAAAAAATGTTCAATATACTGACGCTTCAAAGGTGGCCTTAATTTCAGCCATTTTGAGGGCGGTCCCAGGTATTAAGTCACCTGTGAAGTGTCTTCTTTTTAGGAAAAATCATATGGAGAAACTTCAGTGATCTATGCATCAGATACGTTGCTTACAGTTCTTAGGTAAGTACTTCAATGCATGTAGTCTAATATCAATGCATTTACTCTATTATCAATACATTTTAAACATTAACTACAGCTCACCTGTACCAGATCTAATCCTTTAGCTTGAGCCATTTTCACAGCAACTGTTGAGTCCATCTTCCCCAAATTGGTTCCATTGTCATCAATTAATAAGACGCTTTTGGCTTTTATCTTTCTACCTCTTCTAACCTCCGATGTTTGTATTTTACTTCTTAGACGAGAGTAGGCTCGGTGTAAATCAAGAGCCTTGCAGTTTAGATTTACCTTATTGTAAGTATAGCATTTACACAGAGGTTTGCTACAGGCTATTGGTATGAATCGAGGTATCCATGAAGAAGACAATATTTTCAACATTCTTTATCTTTTAAAGCTGTAACTGTAACTGCGCTACCTACCTGTTAGGGTACGGGCGTGGCCGATGGCATCCATATGCACACACCTCCTACCATATATAATATGCCTCCTGCCTCCTCCTACCTATGCATATGCCGCGCCGCCTCCCGACCGGAAGTTTTTAGATCTTGAGGAGGGGCCGGAGGGTGCATACACAGTGTATTTCGGACACACCTCGCACCTCGGTCGTTCTTCGTATCACAGTATAAAAAATATATGGGATCTTCTACTTTGAGACATTATTAGCTTATTTCCCCCTTTATCTCGATTTGGTGTGGTTGATATTCTCTCAGAAGGAGGTCGAGTTTTATAGGAAGAAAAAAAACTAAGTTAGTGGTGTTTATTTATACGGTATGTGGCTGTTGAGCGAGGTGACTGTATTGTAATCACGGTATTGCTATTGTGCCCACTATTTTGTGTAAAGTGGTGAAATCAAGGGTATATTTGTGTATTGACCAATTCTATAGTTTGACCACTTTATGTGTAAATTGATGTGTTTTGATTTTGTTATGAACATACACTGTTATAATATATATATATATATATATATATAATTATGTCTGTATGAGCTTTTTTTGCAAATAGAAGCTTGTGTTATATATACAAGTGTCAAATGTTCCCATAGATTATTTATGCACATTTGTAGAGTTATATTGAAGTGCTGTCGATTGTTTAAAGTAGTTTCAAATCTCAAAATCCAGTCTCTTTTCTGAGTGTGGTAAATATAGCCTCTAGAAAGAAACAAACATTGTAATCTCACTATGCCATCAAAACTTGCAATTGCAACACTTCAATTCCCTTGATATTCACAAACAATAGAAAGAATTTTAAGCTCAGGTACAACCCTCTCGTTTTGTATGTTGCTTTAAAGGCTGATTAAAGTATAAATGGTTGCAGTCTGTTATGACCGGAATTCAATGTAACCAAGTACGTTGGCGCAAGAATAAAACTGAATTTTAATCTTTTGTCTGCATCCGAATTCATTTACATTGACTTCCGGTAGTAATTAAGTTATATTATTGTGACCCAGCCTTTACATACCATTCAGGTGGAAAGAGGCTGGCTTGTGTTTACGAGTAATTTTTAAAGGTAGTCTATCATATATTGTGTTTAAGTTTTGGTAATTTGTTATCCACTAGATGTAGTGCAATGTGTGTAGGTGTGAACCTGCTATAATAGCTATAGGATGTATGCATACCGGTAGTTAATCTAGCAAGGGGATATGGTATATTCTACCCTTAATTCTTTATAAAGGCTGTTCCAGTGCTATTATATGTATCCCTTAGTATATGTTGCTTCAAAGCAATCATCTTTATTTCTTTGTTTCATGTATTTATCAACTGAAGTGATTACTTTTAGTTTGAAATTTATCCACATCATCTGGAATATAGAGGATGTGTCACAACAATCAATAGCTATAATAATTACATGTATGTACACATACAGTATGTACTCTCTTTTACCTCTCATGCAAACAGGGTATATCATAATGCAGTTCCTCCCCCCCCCAAATGTTACTGTTTTTTTATAATTATTATTGGAACATTATATTGCCTGAATTCAATCACTTTAAATACTGTTTTGTACTACACTGACACGTATCTATGTATTGTTGACTTTCGTTTTATCACATATTCGTTATACTAATTTGGGATTTACTGTCATTTTTTTTAAAGTAACAGTTGGCATTGAAATACAGTACATGTCATATACTGTGTGTGTAGTGTTTCTATAATTTATGTTGTTTTAAGGCTATTAGTTCTGTATTTTTTACTTGATGAATTGCGTACAAAATCAATAATATTGTGTTTATATTTTCGTGAGATGTAAATGCATTATGCAGTGTTAATTTGTTATTTTACTCCACTCTGGTTATACATGTGAGGTATGAATGATGTCCTCCTTTAAATTCATTGTCAATATAACCAAGCATGCATGTGTGTATGTAATATGAGAATAGGATATGATTAGTTTTATGGATTCGTTGCATTTTCTTCCAATATTAATACATGTCTTTCCCAGTGTCAATCATTCTTAAATTAAACATGTACATGCAAATCAAGAAAATCAGTTACTTAATGTCACTTACACATTTTAGTTAAAAATGTATTCACAGATAAAGTACGCTGTATTTCCTTGAATAGTCCCACCCCCCCATACCCCTTTTAGTAGTACCTGCACTAAATATGTACTTTGAGTATCATATTTATTATCTGAGAGGAATTGGAGGTTAGTCCAGTTTTTAACAATGCATGTCTACTTATTAGAGTAGGTATCATGGGTTTAAATCCTAAGTGGTTCTTTTTTTTTCTTCGAAAATCTTAAAATTTTGGGGGTTTTTTTTGCTGAAATTGATATAGTATCCATACATGGATAGTTGGATATTAACCAAGGAAATGCAGTTATCAGTTTTAACAATAGTTTTGAATATTAATGCAAGTGGATACACACATGTAGATGATTGCCACAGCTGAAAAGGCCAAATTTAATAATAGTACTTTTAGATGCATCATTAGTCTTTAAAATGATACTAGTGCAGTATATGTGGGTAGTGTAGTGATACGTGTGAGCTATAATATGATGCTTGCATATGAGGGCATATATATACGTGCATGTAGTAATATACAGTAGTGCATATACATGTACATGTAGTAGTGCATGCATGTACTGTATGTGTGATGGTACTATACAATCTGTGTGCAGTAGTGGTTGTTTTAACAGTATGTGTGGTGCAGTGGTAGCTAATATACAGTACGTGCATACTTTATGAAAGCTAGCTGTTACTATTGATTAAGTGTTGTGAGATGATTAGAATACAGTGTAGGTGTATTATTGAATTCTCTTTACCATATAAGGTATCATACAAGATGCTGCATGCAGCAAGTATTTAAATAAGCTTATCTATCATTTTATTTCTTGCAGTGTAATATTATCTAATGTCTTTTTTTTAGGTTTTTCTAATAATGGCTACTAGAATAAAGCATCTTGTGTCAAAACGAAAGAGAAGATTTATAGAGGATGGTTTTGACCTTGACCTTACCTGTATCCTTACTGTATTTCAGTATTGCTATTATAATTCATTGTGCATTTGGAGTTATTGTATAATAATTTTACCATAAATACATTAACTGTCATGTATTGCTCGTTATTCATACTTCTGTACTCCTGAAATATGCATTGCTTTTGATGAATATATGTGAATCTATTTCTAGTGTTGAATCTTTCACTGCTAGCTTGTTTTTTGTCCGTAACACACTGTATTCACAATATTGTCATTACTTCAGATATTAAGCCAAATATTGTGGCAATGGGTTTTCCAGCTGAGAAAGTGGAAGGGCTGATCAGAAATAATATTTACGATGTCATAAAGTCAGCTATATTTCTGTTAGTTATATTCAGTGTATTTTTTACTCCATCCTTAATGGCAGGTTCTTTGACTCAAAGCATGGAGAGCACTATAAAGTATATAATTTATGTTCTGAAAGGGCATATGACCCCAATCGATTTTATCAAAGAGGTATTTATATAATGAATTGTAATACATATTGGTATTTTTCATGTTTGATTTATTTCAAGTCAATTTTTCAGTATGATGAATAGGTACATTTGATTATATGCATCCTATTTACCTTTAGTGGCCAGTTATCCCTTTGATGATCACAACGCTCCACCATTCGAGCTGTTAAAACCATTTTGTGAGGATGTCGACCTATGGTTAAAGAAAGATACAAGAAATGTTGCTGTGGTTCATTGCAAGGCAGGAAAGGTCTGTTGTAGTACAGTGGTAGATGTAGTAAGGGGGAAAGGGATGTTGTAGTGCAGTGGTAGATGTAATACACATTCGTGAAGTTTTAATGAGTATTACTCCTCTTAACTAAAACTGATTCTAATCAAATATCTGCTTGTACTGTTGTCTGTGTAGACTACTTATGCTTTCAGTGATATGTCTGTGTATAGTCATATTTTCCTATGATTCTGTTTATTGTTTTTATGATCACAGCAATCATAACAGAACACGATGTTTTTTATACTCGTGTAAATGTTATTGTTTCTTGATATGCTCTTTGCAAAACCTGGCGAAATAGCTGACATACTGACATGCATTGCCGCTCGGCTTTATCACCTATATACACTATTTTATAGGTGTAGTTTATTTTTTTTAACTTCAATAGCTATTTTGTTTATTTAGCGGGGATATGTACGTGTGTGTATGCTTGTTTTCTCTATATATGTATGTTGCATAGCAGTGATTACCACTGCATCACTTATATGGTCCCTCTATCAATCGCTTGCATAATAAGCAGGTCCTTATGCATGTAGTTTAGTGCTATTAGTATACCACTGTACATGTACTTGTGCATATATGTATGTACTGTACACACAATGTACATACTGTACATGTACTTGTACATATATGTATGTACTGTACAGATGTACTGTACAATTAAAAACTACACTAAGTTTTAAGACAGTATGTGTCACTCTATTGCTCACACATATTAGATGCTTTAATTTACATTACACTTACGCATCTTTGACCATTCATGTATTGTATGTTTCTGAACTGATATACAGAATGTGTACAGTTTCTATACACATATTACAGTGGAGTTATTATTATGTATGTGTAGAGATAATACAGTTCACTGGTTGACCAGCGAACTACGCAAACTGTAAACTTGTAGCTAGCAAATATGACTGCCTTCATAGCATACATTTATGTGCATGTGTTTTATGTTATAGGGTAGAACCGGGGTTATGATTTGTGCATATCTACTACATGATAGACTGTTTGATACAGTTAAAGATGCATTGCAGTTTTATGGAGAAGCAAGAACTCAAAATGCCAAAGTATGTTGTAATCATGTCTTAATTATTACACAGGTTGTTAATTTTTACCAAGGTATATTATAACAATTCAGTCAAGGATAGGCACGTCCCTTGATTGGTGACTCCTGCTAATTGATTTGACAGTTTGTTGTGATACAGTACTAGTATGGTGCTTGGGCATCCATTAATCCACATTTGCTGTACATTAAAGGCTATACAGAAGCAGAGCTATATAGTACACATTAACTGCTAGGAAGTGGTTATAAAATTTACAGTAACTGTAGCACTCTCAGCTCAATGCATATAAATAGGAATGTAAACGCTGATCATCAACCAAATGGTTCAGTTACAGGAAAGTCCAGCTTTAATAGTTCTCAAATTGATGATACAACTTAATCTACAGCAAATTCAGTACTGTAACAGTTTAAACTACATGTACAGTCGTTGCTAAGTAAAAGCCCTTTTAGGTATGGTGGAGAGAACTGCGACTTGGACATAAAAGCAAAAATTCTACGCCAATTGTTTTCATTTTTACTTTACTCATGTACCACAAGGTATCATTGTTTACAGGTACTAGTTAATATACTTGCAAAAAATTGCAATAACGGCTAGTTCCTGTAGTTCTCTAGTAGTCTGGACAGTCTAGTGTATGGTGATGCCTACAATGCTTGTAACACTCAAGATTTCAGGTTCAAATGTAAAGAGAGCCTCCTCTTTTTTTTTTTTCAATTTCTTTTAGGGTTTTTTTTTTTAACAATTTTTTCTGTTGGCATAAATTATAGTACTCGTTAAATCCTTTGCTACACCAAACCACAAAAATTTGTACTCGTAAATGAGAGATACCTTAATGAAGGTATTATGTACATATTGTATGTACTTTTGTCCTAGGGTGTTACCATACCCAGTCAAAGAAGATACGTGTATTACTACGGTCACTTGCTTAAGCATAACCTGACTTATGCACCTAAAACACTGTTATTGAAGGCAATACGACTAGAAGGAATACCTAACTTTAATGGTAGTGGATCGTGTGGTTAGTGAAATCATATATAGCATTGTATGTACATGTATTGTATATTATTGCTCGCATAGTGCCATCATTTACAGTAAGGCAGTATAAGACAAAAATATGCAGCACAGATACGTATGAGGTATGTTCATGTTTGTCATTGAGATTAGACAAGTGGTATTTTGACACGAGAATGATTGATAGAGTGGAAGTAGGCATTTCCTATCAATTTAATCATCTACATTGTACAATTTCATAGAATATAAAGAGAACAGATAATTTTGCTGATCTAACACTAAAGCAGGCTCTGCCAGTTTGTGGTGACATTAAAGTGGAATTATTTCACAATCTAAAAATGAGAATGGGAAAGAAGGTGTCGCTTTTAATGTACATGTACATTTAACATATTTGCAAGGATTTTGTTTGCCTAATGATCATTACTTTTTATTGATTTTGTAGGAAAAGATGTTTCACTTCTGGTTTAATACCTTTTTTGTGGATTGGCATGTAATTAATCAACATAGTCAGTTGGCCAGTGAATTCAGGTACAGTGTACATGTATTACCATGTGTATGTGTGTTTCACTTACTTTATGTACATATATTGTGTACTTTTTCAAATCTTCATTCATTGGTCCAAAAACAAAATTTGAACAAATTATCACATACGAGTTGAAATCACAAGGTCTTGTTCCCAGCCCCTCCTCTCCCTATTTCCTAATCTGATGACAGGGGAGGGTAGGGTCTTATATTCTGCTTTACTTGTTGTTCCAAACCGTAGCAGAAGTACACACCCACCAATATTATTTTGACCAGGAGCAGATATAGCAGGAAAGTACTATATATTCCCATCAATGATTTATACATCAATACACAATTTTAATAAAATGGGTGTAGCATTCTGTATTCTTATTAGGATGTTTTTTCTTCAATGCTCAGAATAACAAGGAGTAAGGCAAAAGATCAGACAATACTCATTCATCAGTTCAGCCAATAAGGCAGGGCTGGGAATGAGGCTATATTCAGATTACTAACCAATGGCTTTGATGTAGACTGACTCACACAAAGCTACTCAATAAATTTATTCTCTTGACACGCATAAGGCGGCAGAATATGTTTTTTTATTTCAGTGCCTTACGTAATGTATTTTCTAGTATCATGTTGTGAAATAGTTACACAAGCTTACATCCCTCACTGTGGCATATCTGATGTAAAGAAGATGTAAATAGCATTACCCTGTTCATTATGTATTGATGTGTGTATTTTATTGTTTCCCACTTTTAGTAAAGAGCATCGAGATGTCAAAACCACCAGCTCATCAAGTAGCAGAGGCAAGCATTCCTCTGATATGGCCACTCCTATAGGTAAGAAATAGTTTGGGAGTTTCAAAGTGAAACAGAAATTATGCTAAACTAACATGGCTTTTACTCATTGTCATATTGTATATTTGAACTCTATTTGCAGTAATGCATGTACATGTACATTGTATGTATGTATCTATTATGTTGTGTGTAGTACAGTGAGTAATGAATAATCACAGTAATTTTTAACATAAATTTAGTACAGTAATAGTGGAGTAATTTGGGTGAGCTTGAGCGAGCCACACACCAATATAAGTAGAATGATCTTGCATTTGGTACATGATTCTGTATTAGCTGTATTTTTCAACATTGCTAAAAAGTACTTTTTATGTGTATGTATACTTTTTGTTTCCCCAAGCAGCTAAGCCATAGCAAGGAATGCATTATTTGACAGGTGTGTTAGTTAGTTAGTATTTTAAAGGTAGGTATAAGTTACAGAAAAATGCACTTTAGACGGCTAGTGCAGAAAGATCCAGAGGTTCCGGTTCTTCAAATTGGCTGTGCAGTGAGGTAGTGAGTTTTTCTATGTTGCCCTGTTTTGACCGGTTGTCATCTGTCTTCTTGATCGCAAGATAAGTTACAAAATGTCCTCTTGGCGTTCAATTTGATACCTGCAAGTTTTGTTCCACATGGGAAGGCTGTCAGTGCATTCTGTGTTCCTTGTGATAAAGGCTAGTGGTAAAATTTTGTTTGTATCCTTATCCCAGAATTTTTTTATGGATGTCTAAACTTGAGCTTCGTAATAATGGCAGCCGATCTTCTAAAGTCCATATCTTGCTTCCAGATTACAGCTTAGACCTGAAACTTTCATTGTGTGCTTAGTAGGATAGCAGGGTCAACAAACACCTATTCAAATGGCTTCATCACAGTGCTGAAAAAAAAATTCATAGTTCAAGTTTTACAAAGCTGTTTGGTTGAACACATCTTTCTTCTGCAGTGTTTGCATCCTTTCTTTGCTAAGTTTATTCAATTGATAGCCACTCCTTTCAAAAACGTTTTGCTGAATGCTTTGTTTCTCTAGCAAATGTTGCTTTTTGGCTGTGATGTCTGCAAATGTAGACATCCATGGTTGAAGCAGCTCACAAGTGATATGAACCTTTAGTTCTTTATACATGTGATAAGATACTGTAGTTGACTTACATGTAGTCTTCTTAAACCATGTCCACATTGTCTACTGAAGATAAACGAGAAAAACGATGGCAATACTGTAAACGTAAAAATTTTGGACAAATAAAAATTTCGACTTTCAGTTCATGAGTAGCAAAAAGTTAATTTTCAACCTGTGGGCGTGATTACAATATAGTACGCGTGCTTGTAGATTTGTGTTTGTATACGGGTTAAAAACTTATTATTTTCGACCTTTTCAAGGAAGGTCAAGAACAACGGATTTTTGACTGATCGAAAATTTCTGTTTACGGTATGAAAGATATCATCAAGCAAATGAAACAGTCTAACAGCATGAACTTACAATTCAGAAATGAAAAGCTCCTTGGCTTATGACATGATTGGGGACAATGAAAGCTCAAAGGTCAGAGAACTTGTGACCATAGCAGGCTAGCAAAAGAAACTCCTATACACTGACGACTAAGGTACTAACGTGCACAGACAGCGAAGGCCCTGACGTGTGTGAACCTGTGACCAAAGCACCAAGTAAAAGTATAAGAGCTCAGAAAACTCCTGAGGAGAGACAAGAAAGACTTGAATGTCAAAATGCTCACACCAAAGGAAAATCAGTGTGAGGAAACTCCTGGTCAGAGGCAATAAAGTCTTCGGTGTAGAAGATTTTGATGAGACTGTGATGCGCTGCAACCTGGATAGTTCAGTCCAAAAGTTTCTTGATAAAGTATCTTTATTCAAAGACTTCTTTAGTTAAATGCTCCTTTTGCCATGGTTTATCTTTTACATTAACAGCTGTTTGTGAATGTAAGCAATGTGCAAAGATCATAGAATACAAAAGTTTATGCTCACCAAATTATATGGGTCCAGGATCTGTAAAAATACAGTTACAATTATTAAGTTAGTTATTATACGGTACCTTGTAAGCAATACTATAGTATTTATTTTTCAATAACAATTACTCTAACTACAGAATTTGCAAGACGAAAGCGATAATGTATGTATGCCACCAAAGAGCTGCTTCCACCAAATGACTCCAAAGCCATGGGAATAAATTTTATGTGGGCTTAAATACCGGCCTTCACGATGTGCACTATTCTTCAATTCTTTTGCAATTTTAAAGGCGTAAGCTATTGGGGGATATATCAGTAACATCCAGTGCAGCTACAAAGGGTGGCCCTTCCAACATGGCAGGTATATATTTACTGGACGACAACTGTTGAAGTTGGCAATAATGGATGGCACGCTTTCCCTTGCTGGAGCCAAGAGTAATGAAACTATATAGCTGAAATAGGACATCTGTCAAGCAGTTATGGCAATAAATAAGGTCTCCTTTTCCTCGTCATGTTGCTAGGTGATCACCCATTAGATTGGAGGTAATATTGCGCACTGAGCAACAAGGGTTATCTGACGAGAGTATGGGTAGAGCAAGCCAATACAGTAAAGACAACCGGAACTCCCAAACTGGCAGGAGTTCACTAAGCACAGAACATGGAACTAGACTGGGCCAGTTCCCGGTATGGTGAATAAAGGAGGGAATTGCAGTGGTACTGGAGCAGACATTCGGGAATTCCTCCAGAAAGTGGTATATCAAATTTGGTCATTGACTCTACTGACGCTGGACTGACACTTAAACATCAATGGACTCCACTAAAACCCACTCAGTATGGTTCGTCACAGTTTACAAGTATCCTAATGCACTCTTGAGACAAGGAGACAAGAACAGGATCCGGCTCAGAATAGCAGATATAAGGGTATGTGACTGACTCTTGATAAAAGAACTCACAAATGAAACAGAGGCATAAACACCTGGTAACTGAAACCCCAACCCACATGGAGACTGGGAGGGTTACTTTGCATTATATCCACTATGATAACGGGTATCAAGATGGCAGACATGTACTCGTGCATAGTGAAATCAAAAGCATCACTTGCTTTTTCAATTAAACACTGCAAACAAGTCCATAGCAGGAAGTTGAACTTTGGTAGAGATGAGCATGAACGGAGCAGAACAGACTGCAGGATCATCTTCCTGGATGATCTGGAGAGCTTGGAGGATCTTCCTTTGTATCATGCAAGGTCCCATCATCCAGGTACCACACATTAAGCTGAAGCTGTGGGACTTCATTAGCAATTCTCTGGGTGAAGCACCAGTACAGAACACAAATGATCCCATGGGATCACCTTGCAGTACACCAGCACAGCTTTTGATGGAGTCCCTGCCGAGATGAAGAATAGGCCGAGAGCTATAACAGCACTCCACCCACGCTGGCAACGATGGCAACAATCATGAACTTCTTAGAGCAGGAAAACCAGTCAACACGATTAAATGTGTTACTAAAATCCACTTGCAGTATCCATTTATAGTCAGGAGTAATCGAGTTATCCCCTAGTGCTGAGTGAATGAATGCTTTGTACTCTTACACTGATTCATTAAAAAAAATATTGTTTTAACTTTTGTATAGGGATTGTGAAGTGATGCTTAATTATTTCACAAGTACTGGGAAACCTCTCTTAACAGACACTCCATGTAGTGGGCACCTCGTTTTTTTACTGTCAAAGCCAAAGCACGGAATGAAAATACCACCTTCATTGTGCTTAGCTATCCTCCCTATAACGGACTTTCCATTTAAGAGAAACGCACAACTCTTGTGATTCCCTTTTGTTCTTACTTTGTACTCTCTTCATAAATGCTTTTGGACCATAAAGTCTATAGCACAGGGTTATCTTAGCTCATATTAGATTAGTAATTTATTTCTCACTAGTAATTTGAGGGATACCTTGGTTTAGGCTTAAATACAAGCAGACATTGCATTGACGGTGTACTTTAGTTTGAATAATATTACCATTTTTTGTTACTAGCATCAACTCATACAATCTCTCTGTAAAGAACACCTATAAAGGACTAAAATCCAATCCCCAAAGTGTCTGTTAACCCTTTAACGCCCATAGACGTCGTTAGACGTCAGAAACTCCGCCCACAACATTTGAGTCCATAACTAAGTAGA
>JAYJLX010055039.1:0-10633 GCA_036873525.1 Chalinula nematifera | reverse complement strand
TGAAGCTTCCCAGTTCTCTGAAAGTTTCATGTGCTATCCTTTACCTAATGTAGTAATGGGAAATACACTAACTAATACAGATCAAAACATCTATTTAGTAATAAAGAAAATAAAACTTAATATTATAGTGTACTTAAAGTACTTTGTATTTTAATATCCATAAAAAAACAGTAAGATAATAATGCTAATTGCTGTTTATTATGATAGGTCTGCCATCAACTCCAATCGTTACTAGTTCCATAATATCTCTTGGGAAGATATCATTGATTATTGTTATAGACTATGCTGGTAGTTCCAACCCGTCTTTCTGCCAACTGCTGATTGAATTAGCATCGTCAGCTGACCAAGATGTATTACCTCAGTCAAATATACAGCACTGGTACAACTCCACAAGTAATGACCAACGAGCCACCTTTAATGCTGTCATACTAGCTAAACAAACCAGTAATACGGGTTATAAACTGGTTTTGCATGGAAAGAACGAGTTTGGATTCTCCATGAACAGTGTGACCATTGAAATCGAAGGTATCCAGTGCACACAAACAACATACAGTATTGCAAAATATGATTTTATAATAATAGGATCAACACACAATGTGGGGCAGGCAGCTCAAACAAATAACAATTCCATAAAAGGTAACATAGTGAGTATATGTGTGTGTTAATTTAAACTAGTATAATTATACTATTGCTGTTTGGTTTGTATGAAATGTAGCTACTATACGCACATAGTGTTATATACAATGTATCTCCCCCTGTATAGTGATTGATAGGGTCAGTCAACCAATGTCCCATTCTGAAGTTATATACCTAATGATAGTGATCATATCGGCCATCTTGTTATTGATCCTAATCGTCATGGCAACAGTAGTTGTAATGAAAGCAGCTATCAATTGCAGGAAGAGAAGTGATTCACAGCCGATAGGTAAGCATATGTATAACAATATAGGGAAAAAAAAAACAATTAATTTTAATTAATTAATAGTCCAACCTCCTGATACGCCATTCCCAAACAATGATATCGTACATCATCCTTCAGTTCCCAGATCAAGCACTACACTTCCTGTATCAACGAGCCATGACATAGCTTGTGGTTTATATGAAGTAGTCGATAATACAACCAATAGCTGTAATGAAAGGGTGTCGTCACTAATGGCTGAATCCTCATTAGACGTCGATACACTTAAGGATAACATAGCCTACTCTGATATTAAGGACAACGTAGCCTACTCTGACATACATCTGTATGCGAAACTTGACTAATGCCCACTTTATGATATAGTATATAATATGTGTGAGCTAAGGACTGTAGCTTAATTGATATACAGTGATTATACATGTTTATAATGTGTATGTATTTCCCCTCTTTATATACAGGCTTCAATACTATCACATGCACATTATTAACCTTTTATATTGAAATTGGCTTTGAATTTCTGGCTGCAGTAGGCATGCGTATTCACCCACACCTCACAAGATGTTGGCAAAAATAATAAATCAGTCAATTATATACAGCATAATAAATAATTATAGTATTACTGGCCACACCTGTGTATAGTATAGTACGTTTTACATTGTATAATACATTGTGTGCTGCTGTATATGTTATACTGTCTATACTGAGCTATTCAATGAATATATCTCAGACTGTTGGAAGACATAGAATATATAGAAAGATATGCATAACTGAAATTCATAACTTACGCAGATATAATTATCAATACAGAATAATTTCATGGCATGCCGAATTCCTGGTATCATTGTAAAGTTCACCTGTGGCATTTATACATGTATATGTGTATGTACTGTGAGGGATGATGGCAACGTATAACACAGCTACAGTATTTGTGATTATATAGTGTATTATATTGTGGTGTGGTCCACACATGGGTATGCAGTTTACTACGATTTAACAGGAATTCGACAAAATTCAGTAAAAACATCAATGTTATATATATTACACTAGTAATTACACCATGTATGTGTACTTATGAATACTATGACCATATAAGTTGACATGTACAACTAAGACAACACCCTCCCTTTTGGTAGCATTGATAAGATACTATTATAGTACCATATACATGGGCTATACTGTATGTATGTAGTATGTATAATGGAAATCGAAGCTAAATTTCCTGTTGCTGGATAGTAGTATTTAGACAATCTTTCGTTATATAAGTAAACATGCTTACATAGATAAAGCATATGCTAGGACTGTTTCAGTAAACAACCACACAGTGCATATACTACGCTATATACCTGAACCATATCAGTCTGATAATGTGCCATACAATCACTCTGTTTATGGTCTCCGCTACTTTGCTGTTGAAGCTGGTCAATATTACAACCAGTGAGACTGTTTACTTCAGAGCTGCTCCTGATGGTCACCCGTGTCCGGATAATGTATTAAATTGTCATAGCATTAACCAGTATACCAACTATACTAGCAACAGTATATACTACTTATTGGAGGGGAACCATACACTGGAGGGATCATCATTGGTTACATTGACTGCTCTAGAGAACATAACGTTTCAAGGTGAAAGTAGATCAAAGGATAACGCTGAATACACCACTGTCAAGCAGACTGATGTCAGGGTGATCTGTACTGGAAACTCTGGATTTTTATTTGACCACTTGACAAACGTTGTGATTCGAAATGTGACTATAATCAACTGTGGAGGATATTTAACTGAAGACATAGTGAATTCACTGGAAAGTATGTTGCTAACAAGAGATAAAATAGGAGACAAATGGATGAAATTCAGAATGGCTCTCATCTTCATTGAAACAACAGGGATCACACTTGACCACGTATCAATCCTAAACTCGAAAGATTATGGCCTTGTAACTGCAAATGCCTACAACCTAACAGTGACACACAGCTCATTTGCTTTCAGTAACATTGAAAACTACAACAGGACGTGCATTGATGATGATGACGATGATAATTGTTTTGGCGGAAATGCTCTACTATTCTATTCCATTCCAATTCCATGTAGTGAGGCATTCGAGGAATACGTGACAACTATTTCCTCATCAAACTTCTCATATGGTTATGACTCAGGAGGCTACCCTCGTTACAGTGGTAGTGGTTTGAATATATATATGGAACAACGCGATGCTTTCGGTGTCAAACATATTATTGAAGATGTTGTACTCTATAACAATACAGGTCGAAGAGGGGCTAACTTCCGTTACACAGTTGCAAAGGACATTGCTAGACACTCGCTTCAAATTTCAGGTATGAAAAGCTCACACGCTAACCACTTTTTGCTGACGAGTGATGATTTTTTACAACGAACTTATGGAGCTGGAATATACATCAATTTGGGAATCAGTGGAAGAAGAAACATGAACACTTTGTCTAGTTGTTTCAATGGTACATATATACCTAATGATCACAAGACTACAGTGTCCATTATCAATACAGTGTCAACCCACAATATTGGCGCATTCGGATCTGGCTTGTTTCTATCATCTGATGACACAGCTGAAAATCGATACTGCTTCATTATAAACTCTACATTCGATAGTAACAGTGGATTTGCTGGTGCCGGTATGCTATTGGTTCAGGAAAACAACATAAACTACAAGTACATATTGGAGAACGTATCTGTTTCGAATTCACGTAAGGTTCATCTACCCATGTTTGGCTTCAGTAACATAGCCAGTGCTGTTATGGTGAGACGATTCCAAAGAATAAACTTTCAGAACATACAAATCCAGAACAATCCCTTCACAGGACTCTTCCTATTGAATAGTCAAGTATATTTCACAGGTGAGGCTAACAATGTATCCAACAACACGGCACTATTTGGAGGGGGCGTGCAAGTACATGGTGATTCATGTATCTTCCTACAGGCACCGGTTAGAGCATTCTTTGATCAAAACAAGGCGCTAAGAACGGGCGGGGCTGCATTTGTTCAGCCAACTCCCTACATTACCGCTCCATGCTTCTTTCAACCATTGGATAGAACAGCGGAAGACGAAAGTAAACCAATGAATATTACTTTCACAAACAATTCAGCTCAAATGGGAGGTGATGTGATATACGGTGCTAGATTAAATTCATGTTATTTAACAATGAAATCACGGTTTTACGATCCTGCTGAAGATTCGAAAAGAGATGCTAGAGAAAGGGCCCTTGACGCTTTTTATACCAAAGTCATGATCAACTCAATTGAAGACAATGAAAATCTTTCTGTAATTTCTTCTGATCCGTTCCTGGTTTGCATTTGTCAAAATAACACTCCAAATTGTTCCACTAGAAATGTACAAAGAAAGCTTTTTCCAGGAGGTACACTGATGTTTAGTATGGTAGCTGTTGGTGAGAGACAGGGTACTGCACCAGGATTCATCGCCATGGAAGCGTTAGTCAATGATAATGTTGTTGATAAAGCAGTCTACTCCTCAAGTGTAAACTGTACTAATGTAAACTACACTGCTGGAAAACAAGAAAATGTGACGGTCAACTTAAACTACTTTATCAATCAAGCAGGCTCGTTAAAAAATCTCTCCATTACTGTCGAGGTCTCAAACTGTCCCAAAGGGTTTGAGGTAGGTGAAGAAGAAATGTGTGATTGTAATAAAGACATCATGGCGCTACCTGAGAACGTAACATGTAACCAAACTACAACTGAGTTTTGGCACAGTGGTAGGGTTTGGATTGGATACGATAATTCCTCCAGTTGCTTTGCCACAGCAAGCTCATGTTACAATGACTATTGTATTAACGAACCTGTATCCTTTACTATTGATACTCAGAATAGACAGTGTCAACATGGCCGAACAGGGATTGGTTGTGGTCAATGTATTGATGGATATAGTCTTATGTTAGGATGTAACAATTGCCGAAAATGTAACAACGATTATCTTTCACTCCTATTGTTGTTTGCCTTTGCCGGTATAGGCTTGGTTCTACTATTGCTGAGTTTAAACCTAACTGTATCGTTTGGTACTATAAATGGGTTGATCTTTTATGCTAACATTGTGAAAATTACAGAACCATTTATATTTCCTAAGGGATATACCATTCCACTACAAATATTCATATCGTGGATAAACCTTGATTTCGGAATACCCACTTGTTTCACCAGTAATCTCACCCCAATGCAAAAGGCCTTCCTACAGCTCGTGTTCCCATTCTATCTATGGCTCATAATGCTTGTGATTGCTGTTACAGTTCACTTTTCCAGTAGATTAACTCAGTTGGTTGGTCGTAAAATTGTCCCTGTCATTGCAACACTACTTCTACTCTCGTTTATGAAACTACTTCGTGCCTGCTTCGTAGCGTGGATTAGAGACAGTTACACATGTAATATGAGTATTGTTCAAGTATGGCGATTTGACTCAACTGTAAACTACCTTAGCCGTGAACATTTGGCTTTGTTTTTGATCACTATTTCTATATTTGTCCTACTAATAGTTCCCTATACACTTGGTATAGCATTCAGTCCACTAATTGAACGGTATTTGGGTCATTTCAAGATGTTTTCATGGTGGGTGAAACTGAAACCATTCATAGATGCCTACGATGGACCATACAGGGATAAATATCGATACTGGACAGGGTTATTGCTACTTGTTCGTGTGATACTTGTACCAGTGTTTGCCTATAACTGGGTAGTTGGTCTGAATTTGGTTCCTCTCTTTGTAGTGATGCTACTTTCAGTAATGTCCTTTACATCAGGGCTTTATCGTCACAAGACACTTGATGCACTGGAAATTTGGTTCCTGTTTCAGGTTTTTGCTGTTACCTTTGTTTATAACAAAAAATCTGTAATCGCATACATCTCTGTTTCGTCAGCATTGGTGACATTCGTGGGTATCATTGTGTTCCATATCCTCTATCAATTAAACCTCGTTGATAAAATCAGTGTGACGTTGAAGCAGAAATGGAGTGACCGAGCCAAAGTAAAGCAGTCTATTCGTCGTAACATGAGTGCGTATACTCGTGATCTACTGGCCAGTGCTCAAAGGGCTCGTAATGTGACCTCTATAAAGGTCAATCCTAAAGCAAAGTATGTTGAAGAGGGTTCCTGGGTTGTCAATAAACGTGAAACACTATTAAGGGATTACGATGATACCGATTAATGTGCTGCTGTGGGTTATTATTACCTTTACTTGTTTTTATTGCTGAGCATTTTTTTTAATTGTCTTGTGCATCAGTAGTAGAATATAGTACTATGATTTCTGTATGTGTTTGTTTGTTAGTTATATACTGATATAGTAGTATAATTTAAAGTGATGGTTATCATCACAATGTTTTCATTCAAGATATTTAGTTTGTTAATTACATACTTTTATATCATCCAATGATTAATTGCTGGCAATGAGTATAATAATTATTATTAATTTCTTTATTGTTTAATTATAACTATATTATATCCTTTGGTTATTATTTGGTAAAAAAAATGTTTTAAATTAATAACCTAGCTCACATGCTTGCATAATGACGAGCATGCACTCAATATCATATGTTATATGTTTTGCTAAGTACTACAAACCTTATATCATTCATCAATGGACTATATGATTTGAATAATATGCTTTAATTCACTAAAGCAGTGATGTCTCTTTTTTCCTTCAAGCTTTATAATTATGATGCTATGTTCATAACTGTCATATAATACAATACTGTATAATGAATATAATTAAGGATAAATAATTACGAATAAATTGATTAAGCCATACCCACTTATACACAACAGCTCATATACCATGATTATTGAATAAAGGAATATACCATTATATACATGCATTTTTACCCTCCGAATAAAGGAGACTGACCCTATATAAATTAAAATGCTTTGCCCTTTATAGAGAGGTTGACCTCTTCTCGGAGGTCAAAATTATTGGATAGGGTCTATTTGGGACACTGCATGACAAGTGTCCTTTCTTGAGAGGTTTATTATATACTATATATGTTCCTCTTCTCGGAATGTCCACTATCGGAGGTTGTACTGTATAGCAATTGAGGCAACACACACATGGGGCCTGGCTCCCCATGCACTATGTGTATACAATATGTTATGTGTTTTACTAAGTATATCATTCAGTATAGAAATAGTTAAATATATTAACATGCATATGCTGACAATGTACCATTCTTATCATCACATACCTATGTTTACTATTCACAAACAACTGTGGGGAAAATTGCTGCCAAAAAAAACACCCTGCCCTACCAATTCGTCCAATATAGTCAAACTAGGAGATCACGTATCCATGCAGCCCTTAGTAGAAGTCATACACTATATAGCAATGCATATACGAACCAGCCCTACATGCCTCTCTCCCGCCGTGGCCATTAATTTCAATTAACTCCAGACCCTCCCCCCCTCCGGCTCTAATACATGGCTTCATATCTCAATTAGTACAAATACTGCAACACCCTTTCAATTAATGACAGCTCCAAGCATCGTGCATATTGTATATAGATGGTTAGTAACTTTCCAAATCATTACAGTTGGCTGCATGATACGTGCTTACAAGATTATGTAATAAAATGTCACTGTTCAGCACGAGTGTAACTTGTAGTAAATGAAATAGTTTGTTGTCTGTCAGTAAGGTTGCCTGCTACAAATGCATGCATGATACAATCTACAACGAAAATCTTCCCACTTTGCCACCTTGTATATATACCGTACATACGTAAAAGTGTAGTGAAATGGGTTATACATGCTATACATTAACTATTGACGCTGTACTATAGCTGGCACATCATGTCCTGCATGTATACTCAGTTTCAGGGCTGTTTTATAGTATATATAAGCAACCATGCACACCATATCAGAGGCATCATTTAACTGGTCATTGATTCATTCAAGCATTCGTTTCCAATGATCATGTACCTCAGTCTACTTACAGCTTCCGTTTTGCTGTTGAACCTGGTTAACATTACAACCAGTGAGACTGTTTACTTTAGTGCTGCTCCTGATGGTGACCCGTGTCCGGATAATGTGAATTGTCATAGCATTAACCAGTATACCAACTATACTAGCAACAGTATATACTACTTATTGAAGGGGAACCATACACTGGAGGGATCATCATTGGTTACATTGACTGCTCTAGAGAACATAACGTTTCAAGGTGAAAGTGAATCAAAGAATAATGCTGAATATGCCGCTGTCAAGCAGACTGATGTCAGGGTGATTTGTGCTGGTGATTCTGGATTTTTATTTGACCACTTGACAAACATTGTGATTCGAAATGTAACTATACTCAACTGCGGAGGATATTTAACTGAAGACATAGTGAATTCATTGGAAAGTATGTTACTGACAAGGGATGAAATAGGAGACAGATGGATGAGATTCAGAATGGCTCTCTTCTTCATTGAAACAACTAAGGTTACACTTGACCACGTATCGATTCAACACTCAAAAGATTATGGCCTTGTAACTGCTAATGCCTACAACCTAACAGTGACACACAGCTCATTTGCTTTCAGTAACACTGAAAACTATGGCAGGAGATGCATGCGCAGGAAACAACAAGACGAGGCTGATGACGATGATAATTGTTTTGGCGGAAATGCTGTACTATTCTACTCCATTCCAATCCCATGTAGTGAGGTATTTGAGGAATATGTGACTACTATTTCCTCATCAAACTTCTCATATGGTTATGACTCAGGAGGCTACCCTCGTTACAGTGGTAGTGGTTTGAATATATATATGGAACAACGCGATGCTTTTGGCGTCAAACATATTATTAAAGATATTGTACTCTATAACAATACAGGTCGAAGAGGGGCTAACTTCCGTTACACAGTTGCCCGAGGCGTTAGGCATTCACTTTATATTTCCGGCATGAATAGCTCACACGCAAACCATTTTTTGCTGATGAGCGATGACTTTTTACGGAGAATTTATGGAGCTGGAATATATATCATTATCGGAATCAGTGGAAGAAGGAACATGAACACTTCATCTAGTTGTTTCAATGGAACATATTTACCTAACGATCACAAGACTACTGTATCCATTATCAATACAGTGTCAACCCACAATATTGGTGCGTTCGGGTCTGGTTTGCTTGTGTTATCTGATGACACAGCTGAAAATCAGTACTGCTCCATTATAAACTCTACATTTGATAGTAACAGTGGATTTGCTGGTGCCGGTATGCTATTAGTACAGGAAAACAACCTAAACTACAAGTACATATTGGAGAATGTATCTGTTTCAAATTCACACAAAATTCATATACCCATGTTTGGTATCAGTAACATAGCCAGTGCTGTTATGGTGAGACGCTTCAAAATAATAAAACTGAGGAATATTCGAATCAAGAACAATCCCTTCACAGGACTATTCCTATTGAATAGTCAACTCTTCTTTACAGGTGAGGCTAACATGATTCATAACAACACAGCACTATATGGTGGAGGCATACAAGTACATGGCGATTCGAATATCATCCTACAGGCACCTGTTAGACTGTTCTTTGAACAAAACGAGGCATTGAGGACAGGTGGAGATATATTTGTTCAGCCAACACCCTATATTACTGCTCCCTGCTTTTATCAACCATTCGATGAAACTGTTGAAGATGAAAGTAAAGCAATGAATATTTCATTCAGCGGTAGTTCAGCTCTAATGGGTGGTGACATACTGTACGGTGCTAGATTGAGTTCATGTTATTTAACAAAGAGATCACGATTCTACGATCCTGCTGAAGATTCTAAAAAACTTGCTATAAGAAAAGCCCCTGAAGCATTTAATTCAAGTATCATGATTAAAGATCGCAGGGGGCTCTCAGTGGTTTCTTCTGATCCATTTTTCGTTTGTATTTGTTACAATAACACTCCAGATTGCTCCATTAGAAATGTACAAATGAACCTTTTCCCAGGAGGTTCACAGATATTTAGTATGGTAGCCGTTGGTGAGAGAAATGGAACAGCACCAGGATTCATCAACATGGAGACAATCCTTAATAATAGTGTTGTCGATAAAGCAGTCTACTCCACAAGTGTAAACTGTACTAATCTAAACTACACTGCTGGAAAGAAAGAGAATGTGTCAGTCAACTTAAACTACTTCATCAATCAAGCTGGCTCATTTGATAATCTCTCTATTACTATTAATGTTTTAAGCTGTCCCAAAGGGTTTGAGCTAGGAGAAGAGATGTGTGATTGTAATAAAGACATCATGGCACTACCAGAGAACGTAACATGTAACCAAACTACAACTGAGTTTTGGCACAGTGGTAGGGTTTGGATTGGATATGATAATTCCTCCAATTGCTTTGCCACAGCAAGCTCATGTTACAATGACTATTGTATTAATGAAGCTGTATCCTTTACTATTGATACTCAGAATAGACAGTGTCAACATGGCCGAACAGGGATTGGCTGTGGTCGATGTATTGAAGGATATAGTCTTATTTTAGGCTCTAATAAATGTAGAGTGTGTACAAATAACTATCTTGCACTCCTATTGCTGTTTGCCTTTGCCGGTATAGGCTTGGTTCTACTATTGCTGAGTTTAAACCTAACTGTATCGTTTGGTACTATAAATGGGTTGATCTTTTATGCTAACATCGTGAAGGTTATCAAACCATTTATATCTCCCGAAAGATATGCGATTCCACTACAAATATTCATATCATGGATAAACCT